>JAVIAB010000001.1:11309479-11536979 GCA_032433765.1 Megaustenia siamemsis
GTAAATACCGGGATTAAGTAGAACTCGTGACAGCATGAAGTAAATGTCGGGATTAAGTAGAACTCGTGGCAGCATGAAGTAAATACAGGGATTAAGTAGAACTCGTGACAGCATGAAGTAAATGTCGGGATTAAGTAGAATTCGTGACAGCATGAAGTAAATGTCGGGATTAAGTAGAACTCGTGACAGCATGAAGTAAATGTCGGGATTAAGTAGAACTCGTGGCAGCATGAAGTAAATATCGGGATTAAGTAGAACTCGTGTGAGGAAGTAGACATGGGAAATATCGGAAACAAAAATTTGGTTTGCTCATTCCACAATTTTAGATACCATCAACAACTGATCACGTGTTACCTAAGAATTTGGCATCTCCTGCGTCAAGGGTAATATCATTATCAGAGATTGAAAGCATTGGATTGCCGTCCGAGTCCTGCACTTGGAAATTTTTACACTTCGCCCTAATGCCATGTTCATCTGTGGATGACATGAAAATATTTCATTACTTAGTCAAATTTGCTTGTCTAGGATACATTATCTAGATCTGGAATCTGAGTTCTCTCTCTCTCTCTCTCTCATTCTCTCTCTCTCTCTCTCTCTCTCTCTCTGCCGGCTGATACATTCAGTCAACTACTCACATCTCATTTCTTTATTTAGCTGCAGAGTGGCGAAAGGTTGCCCTTTCAGCCAACAGCAAGAAACAAAGTTAAACTCTGAGTAAACTTTGCAGTAAAAATTGAAAAACAAGACGCCATCTTGTCTTCTAATTAACCCCTCTTTTGTTAAAAAAAATGAAGTGCATGTGTACCTAGCGTGAGAGTTGAATTGGTTTACACATCGTACACCTTGCTTGCTCCCTTCTTCAATGTTATGCTACTATCAAGTGTTGATTTCTTGACCTGTGCGGCCATAGGAGAAAGTCAAACCTTGGTTAATTCCCCAACCTTATTTTTACAGCTATAATGTTTCCATGTCCATTCTTAAGAATGTTACTGCTATTGTATAATTCTTGCAGAAAAAAAAGCGACTGAACACATTCAAGATGTGTACATAGCCTTCATTGACCAGGGAAAAGCATTCGACAGAGTAAATAGAAAACAACTGTGGGAGATACTAACAACATACGGAGTAAGCCAACATCTAACCAACCTAATTAAAAGTCTCTACATCAACAGCAGCTGCACTGCCAGGCTACACAGCAGCAAGTAACACAGACCACTTCGAAGTTAGATCACGTGTAAGACAGGGGTGCGTACTATCCCCCTTACTGTTTTACATACATGGACTATATATGCAAGTTAGCCTAACCATCAGTGACAGAGGAGATTAACGAGCTTTTTCATTTGCAGACGATCAGGCACTAATACATGGACAAATAGAAGACCAACAAGAATACTTAAATAAACTCAACAACACATCATTATCATCATGTGCCATACCGGTTGGCGTAGGCGATCACGTCCTTCCACAATCTTCTATCTACAGTGCATCGTATCAGTTCTGTTGTTGACTGTTTTCCATGCCATGACACCAAGCTATCCAGTATTTTCTCTCCTTGTCGTCAGCGATCTCTCTTTCCTTTTATTTTGCCAGTTGTAACCAAGTATTCCAACTTTCCTCTTCTCATGATGTGCCCAAAATATGGTGATTGTTTCTTTCTGATGTTTTTTAGGAGCTGCCTTTGTGTTAGCCTCTTTGAGAACTTCCTCATTGGTCTTTTTAGCTGTCCAGGGAACTTTCAACATTCTTCTGAGAAATCCCATCTCTGTGGCCTCTAATCGTCTTTTCATTTGTTTGTCTACTGTCCATGATTCGCTTCCATAGGTCAGAATTGGTCCTATATAGCATACCAGCACAGGCACAAAGGTAAAGGTAAAAGTAAAGTACGAGATTTGAATCGGCGTCTTGGCACGCGAGTTTCCACCCATATGTGCTCGACCGCCTATCCAGAAGTGTTCGGAGACTTCTGGATACTGTCGCATCAAGCATCGAAACTCACAATGCGAGGCAACATTCCTCACCTTCCCAGAGTAATACACTGGCATCCATTTCTGCCAGCGGCTGGGTCGACCGCGGGATTATTTTTTTTTTCTAACCTCGTGTACAACTCACACTGCTTCCAGCGGGAAATGAACACGGGTTGTCCGACAGTCAGTAGTCCAGTCGGGTGGTTTTCCCAACTAGGCTCCCCCGCAGTCACAAAATACAACATGAAAATCAACATCAACAAAACAGAAGTCATGAATGTCGCCAAAGAGAAACAGAACATCAACATAACTATAGAAGGCAGGCAATTAAAACAAGTAGAGAAATTCAAATACCTAGGAAGTCTAGTGACAAACGACAATTCACAAGCAGCAGAGATAGACTCAAGATGCATCAAAGCTTGTCCAATCATTGGACAGCTATCACACTATTGTCCAACAAGGAAATAACTTATTGAAGCAAAACGGGCACTCTACAATACAATCTTCATCCCAACGGTGTGCTACAAATGCCAGTCCTGGATACTAGATGCAAGAACAATCAGAAAAATAACCTCTGCTGAGATGAAATGTGTTAGACGAATGACAGGAAACAGTCTGAGAGATAAGATCAGAAATGAATAACTGAGAAACAAGCTAGGAATAACTCCCACCATAGAATATATAAGGAAACAACAGATAAAGTGGGTTGGCCACGTGACAAGGCACAAAATATAACAAAACGAGCCTTCAATAAACATTGCAAGAACGATGGTCGACCCAAGGTACGACCGCGAAAAAGATGGATCGGCGGAATATTAGAAGCATTAGGAAACATAACAGCAGTAGAGGCGAACAGAAGAGCAAATGACAGAAAATTATATCTCCCCTCGACGCTGAAAGGCAAATGATGAAAAAAAGAAGAAGAGGCTATGGGTAACAACCGTAACACACAATGGATACAAATAGATTGAAGTGCTATACATTTATATACTCAGGAAACACAACAGAACATCAAAGGGGGGTAGGAATACTGATAAAAAGAGAGCTACAAAAATATATAAGTACCCACTGGACGTACAGTGATAGGATTAAACTACTCAAGTTGAAAGCAAAACCATTCGACATAGCAATAATACAGACATATGCACCTACTCAAGACTACACAGATGAACAAATAGAGGCATACTATGAAGACCTAAATAAAGTTATGAAGCAAGTGAAATCTTCAGACATCTTGATTGTAATGGGTGACATGAACGCTAAAGTAGGAAAAGGTAGATATAAGACCATTATAGGAAATCATGGTTTAGGAAAAAGAAATGACAGAGGAGAAAGATTAATACAATTCTGTGAAGAAAACAGGCTGATAATATGTAACACCTACTTTGAGCAAGAGAAAAGGAAACTATACACATGGAAAAGCCCTGGAGATAGGAAGAGGAATCAAATAGATTACATAATGATAAAAGAAAGGTTCCGTAACAGCGTAAAGAAAGCCAAAACCTACACAGGAGCAGATATTAATTCTGATCACAATCCTGTAATGATTAAAATGAAATCAAACTAAAGAGAAACAAGCGAAAGTCTAATTCATCAACAATACCACTAGATATAACAGCTTTAAATCAAAAAGATATTAAAGATACATATACAATACAAGTAAAGAACACATACCAGAAGCTGCTAGAAGAAGGAATTGGGCAATACAGAAGAGAAAATCCTGATGAAAAGATAACAACCAAATGGCAGTGCATAAAGAAAAGCATACAAGAAACCTGCGACACCTTACCCAAAAGAGAAAAGAACAAAAAACAAAAATGGATAACTAACACCATCTAGAAAAAAATGGAAGAAAGGAGACAAGCGAAGAAAGTTGCCCAATACAATAAAATAGATAATGAGATACGCAAAATGTGCAAAAAGGCAAAAGAAGACTGGCTCAGCCAAAAATGTATAGTAATAGAAACTATGGAAAGCAAACAAGACTTAAGAGGAATGCACACAGAAATAAAGAGAATGACTAATAAAAATATAAAAGCCACAGAAGGTGGATGCATTGCAGACAAAAAAAAAGAAAAATGCTAACAGACAATAAAGATATAATAGATAGATGGCAGGAATATGTAACAGAACTATTTCATGATCAAAGGGACAAGAAACCAGTTATAAAATGTATATCAGACTACAAAATCTTAAAATCTGAGGTGGAAAAAGCTATAAAAACAATGAAAAAGGGAAAAGTAGCAGGACCTGAAAGCATACAGATAGAGATGATACAGGCACTTGAAGATTTTGGCATTGAAGTGATTACAGACATAAGCAACGACATATACCACACAGGATACATACCAAATGAACTAAAAACATCAACTTTCATTGCATTGCCTAAAAAGAATGGTGCATTTGAATGCAGTGACTTTAGAACAATAAGCCTAATGAGCAATGTTACAAAAATCTTGCTAAAAGTTATACAAGGAAGGATTCCGAATAAAATTATTACTGAATTAGATGAGCAGCAATTTGGATTTAGGAAAAATAGCGGGACAAAAGAAGCCATATTCTGCATGAGAACATTAATCGAAAAGTACACAGAAGTAAACAAACCAATATATGCCTGATTCATAGACTACACCAAAGCTTTTGATAGAGTACACCACAAACAACTTATAGAATGCCTAAAAGATATACATCTAGATGCCACGGACAAACATCTAATATGTAATCTATACTGGAAGCAAACAGCAATAATAAAATATAACAAAGAGAACTCTATAGCCATTGATATAAAAAGAGGAGTAAGACAGGGATGCATCCTATCACCAAACTTGTTCAATCTATACACTGAGCAAATCTTTAAAAACATCACAGAGATGCCAGGCCTACAAATTAATGGAAAGATAATCAATAACCTAAGATATGCTGACGATACTGTACTACTAGAAGACAATCTTAAAGATCTACAACAATTACTTAATGAAATAAACACGACAAGCAAAAAATATGGACTAGATATGAATATCAAAAAGACTAAAACTATGATCATAAACAAAGAAAATACTCAAAACCCACAAGTGGATATCAAATTTGAAGAAATAGACCTGGAGACAGTTCAGAACTACAACTACCTTGGACATACTATAACCAGTGATGGAAAATGTACAACTGAAATAAACAAAAGAATAGGAATGGCAAAAAATAATTTTAATGTCATGAAGAACATACTAACATCAAAACAAATAACACCAGGGCTAAAACTAATAATATCAAAATGTTACATCTTCTCAATATTCCTATATGGTGCAGAAACATGGACATTAGACACACAAAAAACAGAACAGAGAATTGAAGCTTTTGAAATGACCAAGACTAACATGGACGAGTAACATCATAAGATGGACAAATCAGTCTATGACAACCTGCACCATCAAAGCAGGAGACAGAGCAGAATGGCACTCCGTGGAAGCCAACCTTCATTGTGGAGACGGCACTCGATGATGATGATGGAGTGCTAGACTATGTTCTTGACTAAATGTGATTGTCTAGATGTTCTTGTCTAGATTTATGAAAGTTATGTCTAGCAATAAAAGTGATGGTTATACCTACCAATAACAGTGATGGTTATACCTACCAATAACAGTGATGGTTATACATACCAATAACTGTGATGGTTATACCTGACAATAACAGTGATGGCTATACCTAGCAATAACAGTGATGGTTATTTCTACCAATAACAGTGATGGTTATACCTACAAATAATAGTGATGGTTAAACTTAACAATAACAGTGATGGTTATACCTACCAATAACAGTGATGGTTATATCTACCAATAACAGTGATGGTTATACCTACCAATAACAGTGGAGATTAAACCTACCAATAACAGTGATGGTTATACCTACCAATAACAGTGATGGTTATACCTACCAATAACAGTGGAGATTAAACCTACCAATAACAATGATGGCTATACCTACCAATAACAGTGGAGGTTAAACCTAACAATAACAGTGATGGTTATACCTACCAATATCAGTAATGGTTATACCTACCAATTACAGTGATGGTTATACCTACCAATAACAGTGGAGATTAAACCTACCAATAACAGTGATGGTTATACTTACCAATACTAGTGGAGGTTAAACCTACCAATAACAGTGATGGTTATACCTACCAATAACAGTGGAGGTTAAACCTACAATAACAGTGATGGTTATACCTACCAATAACAGTGGACGTTAAACCGACCAATAACAGCAATGGTTATACCTACCAATTACAGTGGAGGTTAAACCTACCAATTACAGTGATGGTTATACCTACCAATAACAGTGGAGATTAAACCGACCAATAACAGTGATGGTTATACCTACCAATTACAGTGGAGGTTAAACCTACCAAAAACTGTGATGGTAAAGGTAACGTACGAGACTTGAACTGGCGTCTTAGCACGCGAGTTTCCCCCCATTTGTGCACGGCCGCCTATTCCCCCCACCCCCAACTTTTTCTCTCTCTCTCTGCGATCAAGACTAAATCAGAGTAGGATTCCAGACTCTCACATGAAGACAGCTGTCTGTTTAAGTGAATTGATCGACCCCACAGACAGAACATCATAAATAGAGTCTGTTAGATCCACTCTGATTGAATACCTGTTAAGACGTTACACTGTGTTCTGCGCCAGTGGCCCAGTGCATCCGATTTCAGCCAGCATTTTATTCAGGTTTGCTTTCCTTAGCCTTTGATTCTCCCCGATCTTCCTGCAAGGCAGCAGTTGTCTTTTCTGTAGGGGGATTTTGCCCTTAGATGGTCAGCCCTCCAATGAAAGAGCACCATCTGCCCGAGTCACTAGAGGTGACTAACACAGACATGCACACACAAAGATATGAGATGTGATTAACACAGACATACACACAAAGATATGAGATGTGACTAACACAGACATGCACACAAAGATATGAGATGTGACTAACACAGACATGCATACAAAGATATGAGATGTGATTAACACAGACATGCACACACAAAGATATGAGATGTGATTAACACAGACATGCACACACAAAGATATGAGATGTGACTAACACAGACATGCATACAAAGATATGAGATGTGATTAACACAGACATGCACACACAAAGATATGAGATGTGACTAACACAGACACAAAGATATGAGATGTGAATAACACAGACACAAAGATATGAGATGTGATTAACACAGACACAAAGATATGAGATGTGATTAACACAGACACAAAGATATGAGATGTGATTAACACAGACACAAAGATATGAGATGTGATTAACACAGACACAAAGATATGAGATGTGATTAACACAGACACAAAGATATGAGATGTGATTAACACAGACATGCACATACAAAGATATGATATGTCCGCATCAACTCATGGCAATCTGTTAACAACTACAACTCTGAGTATGTCTGAGTGGGGTATTTTCTCAAATCTGGGGCTCCGGAAAAAAAACCCCTGCTATGTAGGTAGGTAGGTAGGTAGGTGAGTAGGTAGGTAGATAGTAGGTAGGTAAATAGGTAGGTAGGTAAGTAGATAAGCAGGTAGGAAGGTTGGTAGGTAGGTAGGTAGGTAGGTAGTTAGGTAGGTAGGTAGGTAGGTAGGTAGGTAGGTAGGTAGGTAGGTAGGTCGATCGATCTGATTTATTCTTCCACTCATTTCTTCCCCATTCTGCAATAGGAATGCACTTCTAAGACTTTAATCTCAAACTGACTGACGCATTGAGTCATGCTTTCTTAGACATCCGCGTCATTAGTACATAATCAATGTTGTTTTCTCAAACTTTTGCGCGGAGGCGGTATCATTGGAGGCCGTCTAAGGTCTCCCCGCGATTACTCGCCACTTCTTGATGTCCGTGTCTGCATTCAGACACCCTGCCTACTTAAAGTCGACGACAGCGCGGGATTCGCCTGGAGGTATTCAAAATACACGTATGCGCTGCCAGTAAACGATGATGTTGGAGGATTCAGTCTGTAATACACGTTGGCCAACGTGTGTATTATCAGTGCGACGACAACACATGATTCGCCTGGGGGTATTCAAAATACACGTATGCGCTGCCAGTAAACGATGATGCTGTGTCAGTCAACTGGGCAACCACATCAGGATCATACAGTCTGCTAACTGGTTATCTTACTGGTTACCTACTGCTAACTGGTTATCATATTGGTAACTGGTTATTCTACTGCTCTCTCGCCCGGTGGTCGGGATACGTTCCTCATTGTCATGAGGTTTGCCATGGCTTAACTTGACCACTGTAAATTTTCAACTTTTTAAATGATTTTGGTTTCAACTGATTTTTAATTCCCACTTCTTCTCTTCGCTTTAATAATATTTCACTTTAATTTAAATAAACCTTTTCCTTTTTACTTTTTCTAGCTGAATCTAACTGTCACTTTTCTGAATTATCTCACTCACTCAATTACTCACACAATCATGCACTTAATCAATCACTCAATCACTTATACTCAATGACTTTCCCTCTTTAATAATTTTACTTCTAACTTTGAACATTTCCCCAAATCTACATTTCCAATACCGTACATTTGAAACATATTTATTTCCGAAAAAGATCGATTATTGATTAATTACAATTGCTGCTGGTGCAGGCGATTGTGTTTCTCCACAAATTTATTTATCTGCAATTGTTTTTTTTTAAAAATTATTTTAGTCTCTTTATGTCTCTCTATGGCTATCTTTGTCTCTTTTAGTCTACATATGTCTATATAAGTCCCTATCTGTTTCTAACATTCTCATTTTGCTTCCCCTTGGTCGCTTCTTGTCTCTGTCAGTCTCTCTTTGTCTCTCATCATCATCATCATTGTGTGTCTTCTCCGCAACGAAGGTTGGCTACCATCTATCTATCCTTGCCTTTATCAGTCTCTCTTTGTCTCCATGAATCTATCATTTTCTCGGTCAGTTTATATTTGTGTGGGTGTTGTTGTTCTTCCCCGGTCTCTGTAACATTGTTGTCTGTTGTAGAGCACACTATCGAGACCATTGTTGTAGCTGATGTAGGTGCCAATAACAGTGATGGTTATACCTACCAATAACAGGGGTGGTTAAACCTAGCAATAAGAGTGATGGTTATATCTACCAATAGCTGTGATGGTTATACCTACCAACAACAGTGATGGCCATACCTACCAATAACAGTGAAGTTTATACCTACCAATAACAGTGGAGGTTAAACCTACCAATAACAGTGGAGGTTATACCTACCAATAACAGTGATGGTTATACCTACCAATAACAGTCATGGTTATACCTACCAATAACAGTGATGGTTATACCTACCAATAACAGTGGATGTTAAACCTAACAATAACAGTGATGGTTAAACTTAACAACAAGAGTAATGGTTATACCTACCAATAACAGTGATGGTTATACCTACCAATAACAGTGGAGATTAAACCTACCAATAACAGTGATGGCTATACCTACCAATAACAGTGGTGGTTAAACCTAACAATAACAGTGATGGTTATACCTACCAATAACAGTGGAGATTAAACCTACCAATAACAGTGATGGCTATACCTACCAATAACAGTGGTGGTTAAACCTAACAATAACAGTGATGGTTAAACTTAACAACAAGAGTGATGGTTATACCTACCAATAGCAGTGGAGATTAAACCTACCAATAACAGTGATGGTTATATCTACCAATAACAGTAGAGGTTAAACCTACCAATAACAGTGATGGTTATACCTACCAATAACAGTGATGGTTATGCATGCCAATAACAGTGATGGTTATACCTACCAATAACAGTGAAGATTATACCCACCAATAACAGTGAAGGTTATACCTACCAATAACACTGATGGTTATACCTACCAACAACAGTGATGGTTATACCTACCAAAAACAGTGGAGGTTAAACCTAACAATAACAGTGATGATTATACCTACCAATATTAGTGATGGTTATACCTACCAATAACAGTGATGGTTATATCTACCAATAACAGTGAAGGTTATACCTACCAATAACAGTGGAGGTTAAACCTACCAATAACCGTGGAGGTTATACCTACCAATAACAGTGATGGTTATACCTACCAATAACAGTCATTTTTTACCTACCAATAACAGTGATGGTTATATCTACCAATCACCAATCAACCACTAATATCTTCAGTAATAAAGAAAAGACGATGGTCATACGTTGGACATGTGATGAGAAGAGACAATAATCGAATAGCAAAGCAAGCTCTCATATGGGAAACAACAGGTAAAAGAAAAAGAGGTAGACCCAAGGAGACACTGAGAAGAACATTGATGAGAGAGGCAAGAGCAGCAAGAATCGGCTCCCTCAATGAGATAGAACTACTTGCACAGAACAGAGACAGATGGCGAGATTTGATAAAATATCTTTAAAAGAAAACTGCTAGAACAAAAATTCATATAGGAGAAGGTGTATCTTGGTCTACGCCCTATGGGCCGGTTACGGCTCGAAAGGTCAATAGATAGATAGATATACCTACCAATAACAGTGGAGGTTAAACCTACCAATAACAGTGATGGTTATACCTACCAATAACAGTGGAGGTTAAACCGACCAATAACAGCGATGGTTATACCTACCAATAACAGTGATGGTAAAGGTAAAGTACGAGACTTCAACTGGCGTCTTAGCACGCGAGTTTCCCCCCATTTGTGCTCGGCCGCCTATTCCCCCCCCCCCCTTTTCTCTCTCTCTGCGATCAAGACTCAATCAGAGTAAGATTCCAGACTCTCACATGAAGACAGCTGTCTGTTTAAGTGAATTGATCGACCCCACAGACAGAACATCATAATTAGAGTCTGTTAGATCCACTCTGATTGAATACCTGTTAAAACGTTACACTGTGTTCTGCGCCAGTGGTCCAGTGCATCCGATTTCAGCCATCATTTTATTCAGGTTTGCTTTCCTTAGCCTTTGATTCTCCCCAATCTTCCTGCAAGGCAGCAGGTTGTCTTTTCTGTAGGGGGATTTTGCCTTTAGATGGTCGGCCCTCCCAGGTTTACGAGCACCATCTGCCCGAGTCACTAGAGGTGCCTAACACAGACATACACACAAAAGATATGAGATGTGACTAACACAAACATGCACACAAAGATATGAGATGTGACTAACACAGACATGCACACACAAAGATATGAGATGTGACTAACACAGACACACACACAAAGATATGATATGTGACTAACACAGACATGCACACGCAAAGATATGAGATGTGACTAACACAGACACACACACACTAAGATATGAGATGTGACTAACACACACACACACACTAAGATATGAGATGTGACTAAAACAGACACACACACAAAGATATGAGATGTGACTAACACAGACACACACACAAAGATATGAGATGTGACTAACACAGACATGCACACACAAAGATATGAGATGTGACTAACACAGACACACACACAAAGATATGAGATGTGACTAACACAGACACACACACACAAAGATATGAGATGTGACTAACACAGACATGCACACACAAAGATATGAGATGTGACTAACACAGACATGCACACACAAAGATATGAGATGTAACTAACACAGACACACACACAAAGATATGATATGTGACTACACAGACACACACACACAAAGATATGATATGTGACTAACACAGACATACACACAAAGATATGAGATGTGACTAACACAGACATGCACACAAAGATATGAGATGTGACTAACACAGACATGCATACAAAGATATGAGATGTGATTAACACAGACATGCACACACAAAGATATGAGATGTGATTAACACAGACATGCACACACAAAGATATGAGATGTGACTAACACAGACATGCATACAAAGATATGAGATGTGATTAACACAGACATGCACACACAAAGATATGAGATGTGACTAACACAGACACAAAGATATGAGATGTGAATAACACAGACACAAAGATATGAGATGTGATTAACACAGACACAAAGATATGAGATGTGATTAACACAGACACAAAGATATGAGATGTGATTAACACAGACACAAAGATATGATATGTGATTAACACAGACACAAAGATATGAGATGTGATTAACACAGACACAAAGATATGAGATGTGATTAACACAGACATGCACATACAAAGATATGATATGTCCGCATCAACTCATGGCAATCTGTTAACAACTACAACTCTGAGTATGTCTGAGTGGGGTATTTTCTCAAATCTGGGGCTCCGGAAAAAAAACCCCTGCTATGTAGGTAGGTAGGTAGGTAGGTGAGTAGGTAGGTAGATAGTAGGTAGGTAAATATGTAGGTAGGTAGGTAAGTCGATAAGCAGGTAGGTAGGTTGGTAGGTAGGTAGGTAGTTAGGTAGGTAGGTAGGTAGGTTGGTAGGTAGGTAGGTAGGTAGGTAGGTAGGTAGTTAGGTAGGTAGGTAGGTAGGTAGGTAGGTAGGTAGGTAGGTCGATCGATCTGATTTATTCTTCCACTCATTTCTTCCCCATTCTGCAATAGGAATGCACTTCTAAGACTTTAATCTCAAACTGACTGACGCATTGAGTCATGCTTTCTTAGACATCCGCGTCATTAGTACATAATCAATGTTGTTTTCTCAAACTTTTGCGCGGAGGCGGTATCATTGGAGGCCGTCTAAGGTCTCCCCGCGATTACTCGCCACTTCTTGATGTCCGTGTCTGCATTCAGACACCCTGCCTACTTAAAGTCGACGACAGCGCGGGATTCGCCTGGAGGTATTCAAAATACACGTATGCGCTGCCAGTAAACGATGATGTTGGAGGATTCAGTCTGTAATACACGTTGGCCAACGTGTGTATTATCAGTGCGACGACAACACATGATTCGCCTGGGGGTATTCAAAATACACGTATGCGCTGCCAGTAAACGATGATGCTGTGTCAGTCAACTGGGCAACCACATCAGGATCATACAGTCTGCTAACTGGTTATCTTACTGGTTACCTACTGCTAACTGGTTATCATATTGGTAACTGGTTATTCTACTGCTCTCTCGCCCGGTGGTCGGGATACGTTCCTCATTGTCATGAGGTTTGCCATGGCTTAACTTGACCACTGTAAATTTTCAACTTTTTAAATGATTTTGGTTTCAACTGATTTTTAATTCCCACTTCTTCTCTTCGCTTTAATAATATTTCACTTTAATTTAAATAAACCTTTTCCTTTTTACTTTTTCTAGCTGAATCTAACTGTCACTTTTCTGAATTATCTCACTCACTCAATTACTCACACAATCATGCACTTAATCAATCACTCAATCACTTATACTCAATGACTTTCCCTCTTTAATAATTTTACTTCTAACTTTGAACATTTCCCCAAATCTACATTTCCAATACCGTACATTTGAAACATATTTATTTCCGAAAAAGATCGATTATTGATTAATTACAATTGCTGCTGGTGCAGGCGATTGTGTTTCTCCACAAATTTATTTATCTGCAATTGTTTTTTTTTTAAAATTATTTTAGTCTCTTTATGTCTCTCTATGGCTATCTTTGTCTCTTTTAGTCTACATATGTCTATATAAGTCCCTATCTGTTTCTAACATTCTCATTTTGCTTCCCCTTGGTCGCTTCTTGTCTCTGTCAGTCTCTCTTTGTCTCTCATCATCATCATCATTGTGTGTCTTCTCCGCAACGAAGGTTGGCTACCATCTATCTATCCTTGCCTTTATCAGTCTCTCTTTGTCTCCATGAATCTATCATTTTCTCGGTCAGTTTATATTTGTGTGGGTGTTGTTGTTCTTCCCCGGTCTCTGTAACATTGTTGTCTGTTGTAGAGCACACTATCGAGACCATTGTTGTAGCTGATGTAGGTGCCAATAACAGTGATGGTTATACCGACCAATAACAGGGGTGGTTAAACCTAGCAATAAGAGTGATGGTTATATCTACCAATAGCTGTGATGGTTATACCTACCAACAACAGTGATGGCCATACCTACCAATAACAGTGAAGTTTATACCTACCAATAACAGTGGAGGTTAAACCTACCAATAACAGTGGAGGTTATACCTACCAATAACAGTGATGGTTATACCTACCAATAACAGTCATGGTTATACCTACCAATAACAGTGATGGTTATACCTACCAATAACAGTGGATGTTAAACCTAACAATAACAGTGATGGTTAAACTTAACAACAAGAGTAATGGTTATACCTACCAATAACAGTGATGGTTATACCTACCAATAACAGTGGAGATTAAACCTACCAATAACAGTGATGGCTATACCTACCAATAACAGTGGTGGTTAAACCTAACAATAACAGTGATGGTTATACCTACCAATAACAGTGGAGATTAAACCTACCAATAACAGTGATGGCTATACCTACCAATAACAGTGGTGGTTAAACCTAACAATAACAGTGATGGTTAAACTTAACAACAAGAGTGATGGTTATACCTACCAATAGCAGTGGAGATTAAACCTACCAATAACAGTGATGGTTATATCTACCAATAACAGTAGAGGTTAAACCTACCAATAACAGTGATGGTTATACCTACCAATAACAGTGATGGTTATGCATGCCAATAACAGTGATGGTTATACCTACCAATAACAGTGAAGATTATACCCACCAATAACAGTGAAGGTTATACCTACCAATAACACTGATGGTTATACCTACCAACAACAGTGATGGTTATACCTACCAAAAACAGTGGAGGTTAAACCTAACAATAACAGTGATGATTATACCTACCAATATTAGTGATGGTTATACCTACCAATAACAGTGATGGTTATATCTACCAATAACAGTGAAGGTTATACCTACCAATAACAGTGGAGGTTAAACCTACCAATAACCGTGGAGGTTATACCTACCAATAACAGTGATGGTTATACCTACCAATAACAGTCATGTTTTTACCTACCAATAACAGTGATGGTTATATCTACCAATCACCAATCAACCACTAATATCTTCAGTAATAAAGAAAAGACGATGGTCATACGTTGGACATGTGATGAGAAGAGACAATAATCGAATAGCAAAGCAAGCTCTCATATGGGAAACAACAGGTAAAAGAAAAAGAGGTAGACCCAAGGAGACACTGAGAAGAACATTGATGAGAGAGGCAAGAGCAGCAAGAATCGGCTCCCTCAATGAGATAGAACTACTTGCACAGAACAGAGACAGATGGCGAGATTTGATAAAATATCTTTAAAAGAAAACTGCTAGAACAAAAATTCATATAGGAGAAGGTGTATCTTGGTCTACGCCCTATGGGCCGGTTACGGCTCGAAAGGTCAATAGATAGATAGATATACCTACCAATAACAGTGGAGGTTAAACCTACCAATAACAGTGATGGTTATACCTACCAATAACAGTGGAGGTTAAACCGACCAATAACAGCGATGGTTATACCTACCAATAACAGTGATGGTAAAGGTAAAGTACGAGACTTCAACTGGCGTCTTAGCACGCGAGTTTCCCCCCATTTGTGCTCGGCCGCCTATTCCCCCCCCCCCCCTTTTCTCTCTCTCTGCGATCAAGACTCAATCAGAGTAAGATTCCAGACTCTCACATGAAGACAGCTGTCTGTTTAAGTGAATTGATCGACCCCACAGACAGAACATCATAATTAGAGTCTGTTAGATCCACTCTGATTGAATACCTGTTAAAACGTTACACTGTGTTCTGCGCCAGTGGTCCAGTGCATCCGATTTCAGCCATCATTTTATTCAGGTTTGCTTTCCTTAGCCTTTGATTCTCCCCAATCTTCCTGCAAGGCAGCAGGTTGTCTTTTCTGTAGGGGGATTTTGCCTTTAGATGGTCGGCCCTCCCAGGTTTACGAGCACCATCTGCCCGAGTCACTAGAGGTGCCTAACACAGACATACACACAAAAAGATATGAGATGTGACTAACACAAACATGCACACAAAGATATGAGATGTGACTAACACAGACATGCACACACAAAGATATGAGATGTGACTAACACAGACACACACACAAAGATATGATATGTGACTAACACAGACATGCACACACAAAGATATGAGATGTGACTAACACAGACACACACACACTAAGATATGAGATGTGACTAACACACACACACACACTAAGATATGAGATGTGACTAAAACAGACACACACACAAAGATATGAGATGTGACTAACACAGACACACACACAAAGATATGAGATGTGACTAACACAGACATGCACACACAAAGATATGAGATGTGACTAACACAGACACACACACAAAGATATGAGATGTGACTAACACAGACACACACACACAAAGATATGAGATGTGACTAACACAGACATGCACACACAAAGATATGAGATGTGACTAACACAGACATGCACACACAAAGATATGAGATGTGACTAACACAGACACACACACAAAGATATGATATGTGACTAACACAGACACACACACACAAAGATATGATATGTGACTAACACAGACATACACACAAAGATATGAGATGTGACTAACACAGACATGCACACAAAGATATGAGATGTGACTAACACAGACATGCATACAAAGATATGAGATGTGATTAACACAGACATGCACACACAAAGATATGAGATGTGATTAACACAGACATGCACACACAAAGATATGAGATGTGACTAACACAGACATGCATACAAAGATATGAGATGTGATTAACACAGACATGCACACACAAAGATATGAGATGTGACTAACACAGACACAAAGATATGAGATGTGAATAACACAGACACAAAGATATGAGATGTGATTAACACAGACACAAAGATATGAGATGTGATTAACACAGACACAAAGATATGAGATGTGATTAACACAGACACAAAGATATGAGATGTGATTAACACAGACACAAAGATATGAGATGTGATTAACACAGACACAAAGATATGAGATGTGATTAACACAGACATGCACATACAAAGATATGATATGTCCGCATCAACTCATGGCAATCTGTTAACAACTACAACTCTGAGTATGTCTGAGTGGGGTATTTTCTCAAATCTGGGGCTCCGGAAAAAAAACCCCTGCTATGTAGGTAGGTAGGTAGGTAGGTGAGTAGGTAGGTAGATAGTAGGTAGGTAAATATGTAGGTAGGTAGGTAAGTCGATAAGCAGGTAGGTAGGTTGGTAGGTAGGTAGGTAGGTAGTTAGGTAGGTAGGTAGGTAGGTAGGTAGGTAGGTAGGTAGGTAGGTAGGTAGGTAGGTAGGTAGGTAGGTCGATCGATCTGATTTATTCTTCCACTCATTTCTTCCCCATTCTGCAATAGGAATGCACTTCTAAGACTTTAATCTCAAACTGACTGACGCATTGAGTCATGCTTTCTTAGACATCCGCGTCATTAGTACATAATCAATGTTGTTTTCTCAAACTTTTGCGCGGAGGCGGTATCATTGGAGGCCGTCTAAGGTCTCCCCGCGATTACTCGCCACTTCTTGATGTCCGTGTCTGCATTCAGACACCCTGCCTACTTAAAGTCGACGACAGCGCGGGATTCGCCTGGAGGTATTCAAAATACACGTATGCGCTGCCAGTAAACGATGATGTTGGAGGATTCAGTCTGTAATACACGTTGGCCAACGTGTGTATTATCAGTGCGACGACAACACATGATTCGCCTGGGGGTATTCAAAATACACGTATGCGCTGCCAGTAAACGATGATGCTGTGTCAGTCAACTGGGCAACCACATCAGGATCATACAGTCTGCTAACTGGTTATCTTACTGGTTACCTACTGCTAACTGGTTATCATATTGGTAACTGGTTATTCTACTGCTCTCTCGCCCGGTGGTCGGGATACGTTCCTCATTGTCATGAGGTTTGCCATGGCTTAACTTGACCACTGTAAATTTTCAACTTTTTAAATGATTTTGGTTTCAACTGATTTTTAATTCCACTTCTTCTCTTCGCTTTAATAATATTTCACTTTAATTTAAATAAACCTTTTCCTTTTTACTTTTTCTAGCTGAATCTAACTGTCACTTTTCTGAATTATCTCACTCACTCAATTACTCACACAATCATGCACTTAATCAATCACTCAATCACTTATACTCAATGACTTTCCCTCTTTAATAATTTTACTTCTAACTTTGAACATTTCCCCAAATCTACATTTCCAATACCGTACATTTGAAACATATTTATTTCCGAAAAAGATCGATTATTGATTAATTACAATTGCTGCTGGTGCAGGCGATTGTGTTTCTCCACAAATTTATTTATCTGCAATTGTTTTTTTTTAAAAATTATTTTAGTCTCTTTATGTCTCTCTATGGCTATCTTTGTCTCTTTTAGTCTACATATGTCTATATAAGTCCCTATCTGTTTCTAACATTCTCATTTTGCTTCCCCTTGGTCGCTTCTTGTCTCTGTCAGTCTCTCTTTGTCTCTCATCATCATCATCATCATTGTGTGTCTTCTCCGCAACGAAGGTTGGCTACCATCTATCTATCCTTGCCTTTATCAGTCTCTCTTTGTCTCCATGAATCTATCATTTTCTCTGTCAGTTTATATTTGTGTGGGTGTTGTTGTTCTTCCCCGGTCTCTGTAACATTGTTGTCTGTTGTAGAGCACACTATCGAGACCATTGTTGTAGCTGATGTAGGTGCCAATAACAGTGATGGTTATACCTACCAATAACAGGGGTGGTTAAACCTAGCAATAAGAGTGATGGTTATATCTACCAATAGCTGTGATGGTTATACCTACCAACAACAGTGATGGCCATACCTACCAATAACAGTGAAGTTTATACCTACCAATAACAGTGGAGGTTAAACCTACCAATAACAGTGGAGGTTATACCTACCAATAACAGTGATGGTTATACCTACCAATAACAGTCATGGTTATACCTACCAATAACAGTGATGGTTATACCTACCAATAACAGTGGATGTTAAACCTAACAATAACAGTGATGGTTAAACTTAACAACAAGAGTAATGGTTATACCTACCAATAACAGTGATGGTTATACCTACCAATAACAGTGGAGATTAAACCTACCAATAACAGTGATGGCTATACCTACCAATAACAGTGGTGGTTAAACGTAACAACAACAGTGATGGTTATACCTACCAATAACAGTGATGGTTAAACCTAACAATAACAGTCATGGTTATACCTACCAATAACAGTGATGGTTATACCTACCAATAACAGTGGATGTTAAACCTAACAATAACAGTGATGGTTAAACTTAACAACAAGAGTAATGGTTATACCTACCAATAACAGTGATGGTTATACCTACCAATAACAGTGGAGATTAAACCTACCAATAACAGTGATGGCTATACCTACCAATAACAGTGGTGGTTAAACCTAACAATAACAGTGATGGTTAAACTTAACAACAAGAGTGATGGTTATACCTACCAATAGCAGTAATGGTTATACCTACCAATTACAGTGATGGTTATACCTACCAATAACAGTGGAGATTAAACCTACCAATAACAGTGATGGTTATATCTACCAATAACAGTAGAGGTTAAACCTACCAATAACAGTGATGGTTATACCTACCATTAACAGTGATGGTTATGCATGCCAATAACAGTGATGGTTATACCTACCAATAACAGTGAAGATTATACCCACCAATAACAGTGAAGGTTATACCTACCAATAACACTGATGGTTATACCTACCAACAACAGTGATGGTTATACCTACCAAAAACAGTGGAGGTTAAACCTAACAATAACAGTGATGATTATACCTACCAATATTAGTGATGGTTATACCTACCAATAACAGTGATGGTTATATCTACCAATAACAGTGAAGGTTATACCTACCAATAACAGTGGAGGTTAAACCTACCAATAACCGTGGAGGTTATACCTACCAATAACAGTGATGGTTATACCTACCAATAACAGTCATGTTTTTACCTACCAATAACAGTGATGGTTATATCTACCAATCACCAATCAACCACTAATATCTTCAGTAATAAAGAAAAGACGATGGTCATACGTTGGACATGTGATGAGAAGAGACAAAAATCGAATAGCAAAGCAAGCTCTCATATGGTAAACAACAGGTAAAAGAAAAAGAGGTAGACCCAAGGAGACACTGAGAAGAACATTGATGAGAGAGGCAAGAGCAGCAAGAATCGGCTCCCTCAATGAGATAGAACTACTTGCACAGAACAGAGACAGATGGCGAGATTTGATAAAATATCTTTAAAAGAAAACTGCTAGCACAAAAATTCATATAGGAGAAGGTGTATCTTGGTCTACGCCCTATGGGCCGGTTACGGCTCAAAAGGTCAATAGATAGATAGATATACCTACCAATAACAGTGCAGATTAAACTTACCAATAACAGTGATGGTTATACCTACCAATAACAGTGGAGGTTAAACCTACCAATAACAGTGATGATTATACCTACCAATAACAGTGATGGTTAAACTTAACAATAACAGTGATGGTTATACCTACCAATAACAGTGGAGGTTAAACCTACCAATAACAGTGATGGTTATACCTACCAATAACAGTGGAGGTTAAACCTACCAATAACAGCGATGGTTATACCTACCAATAACAGTGATGGTAAAGGTAAAGTACGAGACTTCAACTGGCGTCTTAGCACGCGAGTTTCCCCCATTTGTGCTCGGCCGCCTATTCCCTCCCCCCCCCCTTTTTCTCTCTCTCTGCGATCAAGACTCAATCAGAGTAAGATTCCAGACTCTCACATGAAGACAGCTGTCTGTTTAAGTGAATTGATCGACCCCACAGACAGAACATCATAATTAGAGTCTGTTAGATCCACTCTGATTGAATACCTGTTAAAACGTTACACTGTGTTCTGCGCCAGTGGTCCAGTGCATCCGTTTTCAGCCAGCATTTTATTCAGGTTTGCTTTCCTTAGCCTTTGATTCTCCCCAATCTTCCTGCAAGGCAGCAGGTTGTCTTTTCTGTAGGGGGATTTTGCCTTTAGATGGTCGGCCCTCCCAGGTTTACGAGCACCATCTGCCCGAGTCACTAGAGGTGCCTAACACAGACATACACACAAAAAGATATGAGATGTGACTAACACAAACATGCACACAAAGATATGAGATGTGACTAACACAGACATGCACACACAAAGATATGAGATGTGACTAACACAGACACACACACACTAAGATATGAGATGTGACTAACACACACACACACACACTAAGATATGAGATGTGACTAACACAGACACACACACAAAGATATGAGATGTGACTAACACAGACACACACACAAAGATATGAGATGTGACTAACACAGACATGCACACACAAAGATATGAGATGTGACTAACACAGACACACACACAAAGATATGAGATGTGACTAACACAGACACACACACAAAGATATGAGATGTGACTAACACAGACATGCACACACAAAGATATGAGATGTGACTAACACAGACATGCACACACAAAGATATGAGATGTGACTAACACAGACACACACACAAAGATATGATATGTGACTAACACAGACACACACACAAAGATATGATATGTGACTAACACAGACATACACACAAAGATATGAGATGTGACTAACACAGACATACACACACAAAGATATGAGATGTGACTAACACAGACATACACACAAAGATATGAGATGTGACTAACACAGACATACACACAAAGATATGAGATGTGCCTAACACAGACACACACACAAAGATATGAGATGTGACTAACACAGACATACACACACACAAAGATATAAGATGTGATCTGTCCGCATCAACTCATGGCAATCTGTAAACAACAACTCTGAGTATGTCTGAGTGGTGTATTTTCTCAAATCTGGGGCTCCGGAAAAAAACCCTGCTTTGTAGGTAGGTAGGAAGGTAGGTAGGTAAGTAGGTAGGTAGGTAAGTAGGTAGGTAGGTAAGTAGGTAGGTAAGTAGGCAAGCAATTAGGTAGGTAGCTAGGTAGGTAAGTAGGTAGGTAGGTAGGTAGGTAGGTAAGTAGGTAGCTAGGTAGTAGGTAGGTAAGTAGGTAGGTAGGTAAGTAGGTAGGTAAGTAGGCAAGCAATTAGGTAGGTAGCTAGGTAGGTAAGTAGGTAGGTAGCTAGGTAGGTAAGTAGGTAGGTAGGTAGGTAGGTAAGTAGGTAGGTAGGTAGGTAGGTAGGTAAGTAGGTAGGTAAGTAGGTAGGTAGGTAAGTAGGTAGGTAAGTAGGCAAGCAATTAGGTAGGTAGCTAGGTAGGTAAGTAGGTAGGTAGCTAGGTAGGTAAGTAGGTAGTTAGGTAGGTAGGTAAGTAGGTAGGTAGGTAGGTAGGTAATTAGGTAGGTAGCTAGGTAGATAAGTAGGTAGGTAGCTAGGTAGGTAAGTAGGTAGGTAGGTAGGTAGGTAGGTAAGTAGGTAGTAGGTAGGTAAGTAGGTAGGTAGCTAGGTAAGTAGGTAGCTAGGTAAGTAGGTAGGTAGTTAGGTAGATCGATCTTTTTTACTCTTCCACTCATTTCTTCCCCATTCTTCAATAGGAATGCACTTCTAAGACTTTAATTTCACACTGACTGACGCATTGAGTCATGCTTTCTTAGACATCCGCGTCATTAGTACATAATCAATGTTGTTTTCTCAAACTTTTGCGCGGAGGCGGTAACATTGGAGGCCGTCTAAGGTCTCCCCGCGATTACTCGCCACTTCTTGATGTCCGTGTCTGCATTCAGACACCCTGCCTACTTAAAGTCGACGACAGCGCGGGATTCGCCTGGAGGTATTCAAAATACACGTATGCGCTGCCAGTAAACGATGATGTTGGAGGATTCAGTCTGTAATACACGTTGGCCAACGTGTGTATTATCAGTGCGACGACAACACATGATTCGCCTGGGGGTATTCAAAATACACGTATGCGCTGCCAGTAAACGATGATGCTGTGTCAGTCAACTGGGCAACCACATCAGGATCATACAGTCTGTTAACTGGTTATCTTACTGGTTACCTACTGCTAACTGGTTATCATATTGGTAACTGGTTATCCTACTGCTCTCTCGCCCGGTGGTCGGGATACGTTCCTCATTGTCATGAGGTTTGCCATGGCTTAACTTGACCACTGTAAATTTTCAACTTTTTAAATGATTTTGGTTTCAACTGATTTTTAATTCCCACTTCTTCTCTTCGCTTTAATAATATTTCACTTTAATTTAAATAAACCTTTTCCTTTTTACTTTTTCTAGCTGAATCTAACTGTCACTTTTCTGAATTATCTCACTCACTCAATTACTCACACAAGCATGCACTTAATCACTCAATCACTTATACTCAATGACTTTCCCACTCTAATAATTTCACTTCTAACTTTGAACATTTCCCCAAATCTACATTTCCAATACCGTACATTTGAAACATATTTATTTCCGAAAAAGATCGATTATTGATTAATTACAATTGCTGCTGGTGCAGGCGATTGTGTTTCTCCACAAATTTATTTATCTGCAATTGTTTTTTTTTTTTAAATTATTTTAGTCTCTTTATGTCTCTCTATGGCTATCTTTGTCTCTTTTAGTCTACATATGTCTATATAAGTCCCTATCTGTTTCTAACATTCTCTTTTTGTTACCCTTGGTCGCTTCTTGTCTCTGTCAGTCTCTCTTTGTCTCTCATCATCATCATCGTTGTGTGTCTTCTCCGCAACGAAGGTTGGCTACCATCTATCTATCCTTGCCTTTATCAGTCTCTCTTTGTCTCCATGAATCTATCATTTTCTCTGTCAGTTTATATTTGTGTGGGTGTTGTTGTTCTTCCTCGGTCTCTGTAACATTGTTGTCTGTTGTAGAGCACACTATCGAGACCATTGTTGTAGCTGATGTTGGTTCCAATAACAGTGATGGTTATACCTACCAATAATAGTGATGGTTATATCTACCAATAACTGTGATGGTTATACCTACCAATAACAGTGATGGTTATACCTACCAATAACAGTGATGGTTATACCTACCAATAACAGTGGTGGTTAAACCTAACAATAAGAGTGATGGTTATATTTACCAATAACTGTGATGGTTATACCTACCAACAACAGTGATGGCTATACCTACCAATAACAGTGATGGCTATACCTACCAATAACCGTGATGGTTATACCTACCAATAACAGTGAAGATTATACCTACCAATAACAGTGAAGATTATACCTACCAATAACAGTGAAGGTTATACCTACCAATAACCGTGATGGTTATACCTACCAATAACAATGAAGATTATACCTACCAATAACCGTGATGGTTATACCTACCAATAACAGTGAAGATTATACCTACCAATAACAGTGAAGGTTATACCTACCAATAACAGTGAAGATTATACCTACCAATAACAGTGAAGATTATACCTACCAATAACAGTGAAGATTATACCTACCAATAACAGTGATGGTTATACCTACCAATAACAGTGAAGATTATACCTACCAATAACAGTGATGGTTATACCTACCAATAACAGTGAAGATTATACCTACCAATAACAGTGAAGATTATACCTACCAATAACAGTGAAGATTATACCTACCAATAACAGTGAAGGTTATACCTACCAATAACAATGATGGCTATATACAGAATAAACAGTAATGTTTATACCTACCAATAAGTAACTGACTCCTTTTCTTATTCTTGTGATCCAAGGCTAGCAGCTCAACTGCCCTGTTTGACTCGACATACAGCGCTTTGCCCTAGTACAGGATAAAAACATTAAATTTGGTCCGTCCTAAAATAAAAACATAAAAAATGAACAACTAAAATATTGTCAACGAGTAGCAGTGTACGATCTTCATCATGTGTCTTATCTAGTAGAGTTGGCGTATGAACAACTAAAATATTGCCAACGAGTAGCAGTGTACGATCTTCATCATGTGTCTTATCTAGTAGAGTTGGCGTATGAACAACTAAAATATTGCCAACGAGTAGCAGTGTACGATCTTCATCATGTGTCTTATCTAGTAGAGTTGGCGTCTACTTTTTTTTTTTTTGGTGTGTAAAATTTAAATACTTGTTTGTTCTTGCAATTTGTAACATGTATTTTTCTGTTGAAAAAAGTGCTTCTTACACATCTTACATAATGATTTTTTCTGACAGACACATATGACAAACCATAACATATGTTGATTTAGCAGACATGTTATGTGCTAAACCATAGAATATGTTGGTTAGCAGATACATCATATGACAAACCATAACATATGTTGATTTAGCAGACACGTTATGTGGTAAAACATAGAATATGTAGATTAGCAGACACATTATATGCCAAACCAAAACATATGTTGATTTAGCAGACAAGTTATGTGCTAAACCATAGAATATGTAGATTAGCAGACACATTATATGCCAAACCATAACATATGTTAATTTAGCAGACACGTTATATGCTAAACAATAGAATATGTAGATTAGCAGACACATTATATGACAGACCATAACATATGTTGATTTAGTTATATGACAGACAATAACATATGTGGATTAGCAGACACATCATATGACAAACCATAGAATATGTTGATTAGCAGACACATCATATGACAAACCATAGAATATGTTGATTAGTTGACACATCATATGACATACCATAGAATATGTTGATTAGTAGACACATCATATGACAAACAATAACATATTCTGATTAGCAGACACATCATATGACAAACCATAGAATATGTTGATTAGCAGACACATCATATGACAAACCATAGAATATGTTGATTAGCAGACACATCATATGACAAACCATAGAATATGTTGATTAGCAGACACATCATATGACAAACCATAGAATATGTTGATTAGCAGACACATGATATGACAAACCATAGAATATGTTGATTAGCAGACACATTATGCACCAAACTATTGAATATGTTGATTCTGAAAAAAATAAGTAAAGTGTCCCGTCACGCCAAGTGGCGTATAGGGAATATAGTGTTAGTGACCATAATATTTATAGATCTCAGGCACATGATTTTTGGGGTAATGTGGTCGGTATTACACCAGTGCCGGGTTACTTTCCCAGAAAAAAATCCGGTACCCATTTAAGGCTAAATGAATCTGGAAGCCGTCGGTCAGGATCGAACCCTACCTCTTGTCCTTTGTAGTCCAGCTCACTAACCACTGAGCTATCGCGGCTCCCGTTAATTCTGAAGGTATAATTGCTGTCCCTACTATTTTTCTAATTCCTTATCCCGAATTTGATTTATCTTGTTACGCTGCACATTCTTCTAAGACATCTAAATTCAGCATCTGCAATCCTTATTTACTCTATTTTCTGTTAATGCTAATATTTAACATTGCCAGTGGATAAAACATAAAGAAGGGAAATAACCAATTATTGTTATTGCGTGAGCCCTATTACCGGAATGGTCAAGCGATTTTCTATCGAGGCTGAAGAATAACTGCAACATGCACAAAAACGTTGGTAATAAAATATAGGTAAAAATACAGTATTATTTTACTTGTTATTTATAAATCTACACATCTCTAAATCTCCTGTGTGTTACAGTAACCTCGTTATGAGTGAAGTAACAGAATAGTGATACTGTGACCTTTCAGGCCTGTTGTAAGAGGCGACTAAAGAGGTTGATCGATGGCTTGACAAGCTGTCATTGTAAAAAGTTTTGTTATGGAAACAGAGCCATAGATTTTAGAAGCAGTTATTTCTGCAATATGTGCCATTTTGGCACGAAAAGTTCCTGTTTTTAAGATGATCCCGATGATCGCCTTTAAGCGCGACAGGAATTTGAGAGATATTTTGGTTAGGAGCCATCTCCCTTGCTCCCACCCTCAACACTTCGGTACGGCCCCTTGTGGTCGAAACTGTATTACCTGTGCCTATGTGCTCCCTGCTGACTCGGTTTTGTTCCCTAATGGACGGTTCGAGATCAAGCATAGCTTCACATGTGTGTCCCGCAACATCATTTATGCCATCATATGCCAACGATGCCATATGACCTATATTGGTGAGTCTGGAAGAAGATTAGCGGAAAGATTTTGTGAACATCTACGTGATGTCCAACAAAATACTGGTACTCCGGTATTTTCCCACTTCAACTCCCCTGATCACAAGGGCAAAGACGACATCCGTGTCACTGGTATTGTCCTTTGTCACTCTGGCGACCGCAGCCGCTATACTTTGGAAAATCGCCTTATAGTCCAGTATGGTTCGCTGACCCCGAGAGGTATGAATGTATCACACTCATACGCATAGTTTCTTTTTGCTTGCTCCTTCCCTTTTGCATAGCCTTCTCTACTACACATATTTGGGTTCTTTGGTCTACTTACTATGCCATACTTTTTATAGTTCTTCTCCTCTAGTCCCTTATGAGACACTTCGGTTTTCTCCTCTATAAAAATTTTTTTTCTGTGCTTCTTACCCCTCATTTATTTTTACTGTACCCCACTCTCAGACATCTCACTCTTAGCGTCTTTTTACACCTGTCAGACTACTATTCGATTCTTTCTCCTTTGTGTTTGCACACTGACCCCTGTGTTTACTCATCTGGTTCTGTTTACATTTACGCACTTTTTCGCACGATTTTCGACGTTCACGACAGCCGCACTTGGTTACGATTTTATTTTGGATTTGACAGGATAGTTTTACTTTTTGTTGTTGTTTTCTTTAACACATTTCGATTGTTTTTGTTTTTGTTGTTTCGTTATTAATTTGTGTGCGTGTGTTTTTATTGTTTGTTCCTGATGAAGGCCTATTGAGCCGAAACGTTGTTTAGTCTGTGTCGTCCACTTGTCACGTAAAGCTTCTTACATACCTTTTTTTATTTTTTAATTTTTCCTCCTGTTTTTAAGATTATGGTTCTATCCTATGCGCCGTTTTTGGCTCAAAAGGACAATAGATAGATCAATCTACACACGTCTAATTATTGCTTTGGTTTTGTTTAATTAATTTACCTGGGCTTATTGTCTAAGTATCCACAATTTTTTAATAGACTAATTTAATAAAAGAACAGAAAAGCCCTCCAGAAAGAAGGGAGAACGTATGTAAGAGAAACCACGAGACTGACTTCTTTCTTTCTGCCGGTCACCAGATGACTACTAAAGGAAGTAAAAGTAAAGTAAAGTAAAGTACCCCCCGTCACGCCGAGTGGCGTATAGGGAAATATGGTGTTAGTGACCCTATATTTTACAGACCTTCAGCACATGATTTTTGGGGTAATGTGGTCGGTATTACGCCCGTGCTGCTTTTACTTTCCCAGAAAAAATCCGGTACCCATTTAAGGCTGGGTGAACCCGGAGCCGTCGGTTGGGATCGAACCCTACCCCTTGTCCGTAGTAGTCCAGTTCACTAACCACTGAGCTATCGCGGCTCCTACTAATTTTTAGGGAATTAGTAAAACCCAGGTGTCCTCGCCAGGGTACGAACCCCGGCTGTTGCCGTGGTAAGCCAACCGCCTATCGATTGCGCTAACCGGACACCCACTAAAGGAAGTGGTAGACCTCATCGTTGTCCCTACTTAAAAGAACGTCAAATGGGCGCAGGTGCGTTGTGTTGTGCTTCATTTGCGCCTTTCAACCAAAAACATCCAATTTCAGCACATCATTTTTGAGTACCGGATTGCCTTCCCTGTTTGATCCCTACTGGCTTGGACAGACTAAACTTGATAGTCTGTTACTAGACGCGCCGCGAAGAGGTGGAGTGGGGTCTAGTTGGTTCTGGTTCAACGATGTTGACGCAAACCATCATTTATGTGTCGCTGTCAGCTTCCATCTCTATTTCTGTCAAGCACTGGATTAACTTAATGACACGACAGAATGTCTCGCTTAAAGTAGAGTGACAACGTGTCTAAGAAAAACCACTAGACTGACGAAGCGCACCCCTTCACAGAAAGAGACATGTTCCCATCAAAGGCGTTACCTCCTCAGACTTGACCCTGTTAGCATAGACAGTCTTGAGAAACTCCGCCTCTCCATGCAGCTTGAAGCCCTTGGGTACGATCTTGAGGCGCCCCATGCCGTCCTGCAAGACAAGACAAACCTTGGATGAAATACAAGGAAACAATACTTGCCGGAAGTATAAATTACCATCGAGCAGTAATAGTGTCAATACTCCTAAGTGCGGATTTCCTCTGTTCATTAAAACAGTGCTTCACAAACTTTTAACACCCGCGGCTCCCTTTTCCTAATGGTCATACACCAGCAGCACTATCATGGCAGTTAGGTTCGTTTATTTTGGGTAAACTAAGCTCTGATTTTAAAACTGTTTTAAGCTCTGAAAACAGAATATTGCAGACAATAGGGTTCCTCCTATGATTCCCTGAATTATCGCCTCGGAAGTTTCCCTCTATAATAAGTAAAAAAAAAAAAGTAAAGTACCCCCGTCACGCCAAGTGGCGTATAGGGAATATGGTGTTATTGGCCATACATTTTACAGACCCACGGCACATGATTTTTGGGGTAATGGGGTCAGTAATACGCCCATGCCGCTTTACTTTCCAAGACAAAAAAAATCCGGTACCCATTAAAGGCTGGGTGAACCGGAACCGCCGGTTGAGATCGAACCCTACCTCTTGTTCTTTGTAGTTCAGTTCATTAACCACTGAGCTACCGCGACACCCTCTATAATAATATTCATTTATTATTATTTGTCTCCTATTGCAGACAATAGTTGATTTTGCTCACTACAGAAAATGACCAGTTCACAAAGGATTGCTTAAAGTAGGTGTGGCCTCAAGTTTGATAAATCTGCAAATAGAAAAAGATACTAGACAGCTTAAGAGAATGGCTTGGCAGAAGGTGAACAACAGAAATGATAAACAACTGTCGAGATCGAAAGTTATGGAGAGACATAAACACCTACGCCAGTATGCGTAATACTTGAGTATATAAAGTACCATGCCTGCTGGTGTAGGTGATCATGTCTCTCCACAACTTTCGATCTCGTCAGCTATTTATCATTTCTATTGTTCACCTTCTGCCAAGCCATTCTAGCAAGCTGTCTGGTATCTTTTCTCTTTGTTTCCCTCTATCTCTTTGTCCCTCAATTTTCCCAATTATCACAATATATCCCAGCTGTTCAATCCTACTAACATAGCCAAAAAATAATGATTGTTTCTTCCTAATTTTGGAAATTAACTCTACTCTTTCAGAACGTTTTCATTACTCTTCTTAGCTGTCCATGGCATTCTCAAAATTCTTCTGTAAAACCACATCTCTACAGCCTACAGTAATTTTCTTGTCTGTTGTCCTATTGTCCATGATTCACATCCACATGTTAAGACTGGCACCACATAATATATGGGTAAAAACAGAAGTGCTAAGACGCCATTTCAAATCTCATACATTTACCTTTATTCCTAATCTAACCGTTTGTTCTGAACATACAGAAATATCTCAGCACAGGGTAAGAACTCTATAGTACCTTAAAAAAAAAAACGTTTATAGTACCAGCAAAGTAAAGGTTTATAGTACCAGCAAAAGTAAAGGTTTATAGTACCAGCAAAAGTAAAGGTTTATAGTACCAGCAAAGTAAAGGTTTATAGTACCAGCAAAAGTAAAGGTTTATAGTACCAGCAAAGTAAAGGGTTATAGTACCAGCAAAGTAAAGGTTTATAGTACCAGCAAAGTAAAAGCTTATAGTACCAGCAAAGTAAAGGCTTATAGTACCAGCAAAGTAAAGGTTTATAGTACCAGCAAAAGTAAAGGTTTATAGTACCAGCAAAGTAAAGGCTTATAGTACCAGCAAAGTAAAGGTTTATAGTACCAGCAAAGTAAAAGCTTATAGTGCCAGCAAAGTAAAGGTTTATATTACCAGCAAAGTAAAAGCTTATAGTACCAGCAAAGTAAAGGCTTATAGTACCAGCAAAGTAAAGTTTTATAGTACCAGCAAAGTAAAGGTTTATAGTACCAGCAAAGTAAAGGTTTATATTACCAGCAAAGTAAAAGCTTATAGTACCAGCAAAGTAAAGGCTTATAGTACCAGCAAAGTAAAGTTTTATAGTACCAGCAAAGTAAATGCTTATATTACCAGCAAAGTAAAAGCTTATAGTACCAGCAAATTAAATGCTTATAGTACCAGCAAAGTAAATGCTTATAGTACCAGCAAATTAAATGCTTATAGCACCAGCAAAGTAAAGGTTTCCTCCTGGGTGACTACATGGACCTTTTCAAATGAAAGGCATTCTCTCAGTAAAAAAAATACAACATTTCATATCAATGGAAGACAAATTGGTATTATTAGCATGTAACAGAGTATGCTAAAGAGAGCAGATACTGAATCGTTACCGCTCTTTGAATGGACGAGAGCAGTATCATATAGTGGCGACCAGCAGATTTTAACTATGGTAATTTTCCAGGAATAACAGTTAGTCAGAGTGAGGAAGGAGAGAGGTAGAATAGAGGACGACACGATGAGAGTTAAGAGCCCATGGAATTTTCCATGCAACAGAAGATAGCGCAGTGTCTGCAGGGGTAGGGGTAGGACACCCACCAAACTAAGTTAGATGTCCATGCCAGGTTCACAAGAGCAAAGTTGTTGGAAAGGACCAGGTATGACTAGTAACATGCAACGACCTCGTGGTGTTATTGTCAGAGCTCCACGAGTGTCCATCATGTTCACAACAACTAGTGGTTGTTATTGTGATGAGCATGCGTTGATCCCATGACTTTGGCCGGCTAATAAATAAGTGGTTATTCATTGTGTTAGCATGAGTGAATCATGACCAGGAGAGGTCAGCTCATGGAGTAACGTTATCCCATTAGGTCATGGGAAGATGGTTCACAAATAGCTTGTTGTGACAAAGATTATTCCAAATGAGTCATGAGAAGTTGCGAGTTCAGGTGAGTCTCAGATGGTGGACACTGGACACGTAAACATTGAGTGACCAGATCACGTTGGAGTGGTCAATTTGCGATGATCTTATTGGTCACCATCTCGCAGGTAGAAGAGAGTTGAGGAGTATTTAAAGTCAGTTAAGTTAGGACAGAGAGAGAAGTCAAGCCAGAGAATTAGAAGAAGTAGAATGTAGACTGAGTCAGTTAAAACGGCTTCGGCCGAACTGCTAAAGGCAGTTAGCCAGTTAACAGTTAGAGTCAGAACAGTTAGAAAGTTAAGTTGGAAGTGTAGTAATAAGTTTTGATGGAGTTAGTAAGAACAGTTAGAAATCTACAAGTTACAGTCATAAGTCAGTAATAGATTATTAAGACACTAGAGAAGTTATCAGTAGAAGTTGTTTTACAAGTGTCCAAGAATTGTGTTCCATTGTGTTACATATATTCTCACAAGTGTAAGTAGACTCAGTTCCATACCAATAAACATTAATAGTGAACATTGAAGAGAGACTTTATGTGCAAGTCTATTATATATCATATTGTGTGTTGTGATCATTGAAGTACTAGCCACTATAGAAAGATAAAGAACAAAGAACATCACAACACTATAACATTTAATAAAAGATTTGGTGCCGTGACCAGGATTATCTGAATACCATCCACTTGACAGCATCTAACATTCATTTGACTCTGAATAATCTGCATACATCTCTTGTATTCCCAGGACTACTATTCAGTCTCAATATATCATGATACTCTTGTACTATCTTCTAAGGCTCAAGATCAGAATTATCTGGACACCGTCCACTTGAGATTCAAAGTTCATCAATGAGTCCGACCTTTGAACTGTGACCCACCACAGTGTTTATTTTGAAAGTATTCAGGAAGAGGCATAACTCTCAACAGAATATCGTCATCGTCAGATAACTCCCGACACATTTGTCATTGTCGAACATGTGTCGAATTTTCTCATGTGGCAATTTATTGAGGAAAATTGTGAATTGTGATTGATAATTAATAATTTCAAGTGGTGTAGTCTTTATTTAGAGAAACAAGTCAAGTAACAAGTAAGAGTGTTAATATTTCAGTGTGATATGGCCATTCGCGTGTGTTAGAAATTAAATTAAAATAAATTAACATTAGACTTCATTAGACATTAGAAGACCAGAAGGAAGAAACCGATCATCAACAGCTAAGAAACAATAATTTATTTATTAAGTAATTAGTAATTAATTAATTTATTAAGTAGTTTGTTAAGTAATTAATTAATTAATGATTTTTAGAAAGTATTATTAATTAATATACCAGCGAATATTGTAAACAAGTTTTTTTTTTAAACAGCTGGTTGACAGTTTTTAAAATAGTGTTCTGTTATATATGTAGTTAAGTTTGGTTAAATAAGTAATTAATTTTAATTATTATTGATAAGGTGACATACCTTTTTTTTATATTGTTCTGTAACCATTTTTTAAATTGTACTGGATGTATTTTTTTAATAGTGTTTGAAATACTACATGGTTATTCCACAGGGAAATTAATTAAATAATAATAATTTCTGTACTTACTACATTGTTTATTCCACAGGGAAATTAAATAATAATAAATTTCTATTTATTCCAGAAACTGAGGTGTTCATAAAGTCATAAAGTGCTGATATTTTATAGTCTTATATTTTATAACCTATAATAAATTGTAATTGTTTTGTTCTTTCAACAGTTGAAGGGTCCTTCGCATGTAGTAGTATTCATCTAATAGTTGATTATATAGATATTAAAGAGACATGGACTGTAAACAAATTCTAACTACTAATAGCTGTAAAATATTGATAACAAATTTAGATAAAACCCTTAATGAAATACACATTAGAAATTATTTTAATACGTATGGAGAAATAATATTTGTGAAATTAATTGATAGGCCTGAAGAAGAGACAAACAGAGCTATAATACTGTACAGAGACAGTAACATTGTTAATAAGATTTTAAATAGTGAGCACACGATCAACAATAGTAAGATAACAGTCAAGGTTTATAGGCCATTACAAAAACATACATATACTAATCCAATAACATACGCTAAACCAGACTATAGACTATATAGTTTAAAAACAAATAGAATTATTAGAGAAGAGATTATTAGAAAGACAGACACTGAACAAGAGACAAGGAGTACACAGACTGAAGTAGAGACTACAGTTTTAAAGACTTATATAGATGCCTGTGTAGGTAGTGACAGTGACACATGGCAAGAATATGAGACTAAATGGATTAAGAAGAACAAAGAAAATAACAAAATAATAGAAGAATTAAATGAGAAATTAATAAAACAAGATCATGAGATTAGGATACTAAGGCAAACTAATGAGAAAAATAATAAAAAGATTGTAGAGTTGACAGAGACAGTTGATAGCCTGAAGGAACTAATATCAACTCATGAAGATGAAAAATCAATACTACACTATGTGATACATGATTTGAAGAGAGAGGCAGGATCCTTAAGGCAAGATAAATTAGAACTACAAGAAAGAATTTCAAAGACAACAGATACTGAAGGTGACAAACATAGGATAAAAGTCCATCCAGAGAGACAAAAGTCAGTGAAAACCTGGAAGAAACCATCAAGCTTAGACGTGGAGGAGTGGCCGTCCGATACAGATGAGTTAGACAAGAGACCACGTTATCTGCATCCACTGTATCCAGACCAGTGCACAGTGGATTATGATGACAACGGAAAAATCCATAGAGAGTATTGGGGGACAACGATCGAGAACGGTAAGGTAAGGATAGCGGAAGGCTCAGAAGGGTATATGACAGGACAGAAGACACCCCCTAAATGGACAGCAAAGAAGAAGAAAAAGAAGAAGAAGCAAGATTGGTAGTAAGCTGATCATGGAAATTAGAAGAGTGTATGAAGAGAAATTAGAATTATAGATGGAGCTTGAATGAGACTAAACGGGTCTTATGCTGCAATAAGAGATATTAATATTTACTATGTAGACAGGAGATGAATTATAAAGACTATATGTATGAAGATGTCAATAGAGGAACAATAAGGTTCCTAAAGTAATGATCGTATAAGAGATACGAGAGTCGATAGACGAGAATGTAAACAAGGGTAAGGGATTCCCAAGGTTTACCTGTGATAACTGACTAATGAGAAGCCAGAATGTAGTTAAGCCATATAGGTGACCACTTGGGGAGTGAGTCACCCGAAGTAACGAATAAAAAATGGTGATAACCATGTTTACATTGGCTTAATTAAGGCTTGAGTCGAGTTGAGAGGACGCTATTTACAGACGCAGAAGTCTTAGCGTACCTAGAGTTAAGAGAACTCAGAATGGACAAACAAGAGATGATTTATAGAGAATGTCTGGAGATGATAGTAGTGTCAAGAGAATATAGAAGACAAGAGAGCTGAGGAAATAGAGATTACCTCAGATGAACTAGAAGTTAAGAGTTACCAATGTGAAACATATGGTACTAACTACGAGTTGGTCAGAGTTCTTAAACTTGCGAAGTTGGATGGTAATCCAAGGAACAACTGACCAATATAAGTGTGTAGCAAGGAGATGAGAGTGTTATTGAAATTTAAGAGTTGTTGAAGAATGAGAAGTGAGAAGCAAGGTGATGATAACCTGTGCTTATTGAGACCTAAAGAATTAGGTTATCAATGTGAATACTAAGAGAAGCATCATGAGAAAAGGAGTCTGGAAGAGACTCATGTGAAAATAATCGTGTAACCAGAGTGGTAACTCGTAAAAGGTTATATAAAGAGAAATGGAACTTGAGAGAGAGTTTCCAGAAGTTATAGAGACTAAATGGTAGTCCTGTGAGTATAAGAGATGTAAATAGAAATATCTGAGTCGAATAACTCTATTACTATTTTTATGTAGATGATACTAAGATTTATTTACTTAGAAATAAATCTCATATGTTGTAAGGGAGGAGTGTAACAGAGTATGCTAAAGAGAGCAGATACTGAATCGTTACCGCTCTTTGAATGGACGAGAGCAGTATCATATAGTGGCGACCAGCAGATTTTAACTATGGTAATTTTCCAGGAATAACAGTTAGTCAGAGTGAGGAAGGAGAGAGGTAGAATAGAGGACGACACGATGAGAGTTAAGAGCCCATGGAATTTTCCATGCAACAGAAGATAGCGCAGTGTCTGCAGGGGTAGGGGTAGGACACCCACCAAACTAAGTTAGATGTCCATGCCAGGTTCACAAGAGCAAAGTTGTTGGAAAGGACCAGGTATGACTAGTAACATGCAACGACCTCGTGGTGTTATTGTCAGAGCTCCACGAGTGTCCATCATGTTCACAACAACTAGTGGTTGTTATTGTGATGAGCATGCGTTGATCCCATGACTTTGGCCGGCTAATAAATAAGTGGTTATTCATTGTGTTAGCATGAGTGAATCATGACCAGGAGAGGTCAGCTCATGGAGTAACGTTATCCCATTAGGTCATGGGAAGATGGTTCACAAATAGCTTGTTGTGACAAAGATTATTCCAAATGAGTCATGAGAAGTTGCGAGTTCAGGTGAGTCTCAGATGGTGGACACTGGACACGTAAACATTGAGTGACCAGATCACGTTGGAGTGGTCAATTTGCGATGATCTTATTGGTCACCATCTCGCAGGTAGAAGAGAGTTGAGGAGTATTTAAAGTCAGTTAAGTTAGGACAGAGAGAGAAGTCAAGCCAGAGAATTAGAAGAAGTAGAATGTAGACTGAGTCAGTTAAAACGGCTTCGGCCGAACTGCTAAAGGCAGTTAGCCAGTTAACAGTTAGAGTCAGAACAGTTAGAAAGTTAAGTTGGAAGTGTAGTAATAAGTTTTGATGGAGTTAGTAACAACCGTTAGAAATCTACAAGTTACAGTCATAAGTCAGTAATAGATTATTAAGACACTAGAGAAGTTATCAGTAGAAGTTGTTTTACAAGTGTCCAAGAATTGTGTTCCATTGTGTTACATATATTCTCACAAGTGTAAGTAGACTCAGTTCCATACCAATAAACATTAATAGTGAACATTGAAGAGAGACTTTATGTGCAAGTCTATTATATATCATATTGTGTGTTGTGATCATTGAAGTACTAGCCACTATAGAAAGATAAAGAACAAAGAACATCACAACACTATAACAAGCACACTTCAGGTCATTAATCATCATCATCATGTACCATGCCGGTTGGCGTGGACGATCATGTCCTTCCACAATCTTCTATCTACAGTGCATCGTATCAGTTCTGTTGTTGACTGTTTTCCATGCCATGACACCAAGCTATCCTGTATTTTCTCTATTTGTCGTCAGCAATCTCTCTTTCCTTTTATTTTGTCAGTTGTAACCAAGTAATCCAACTTTCCTCTTCTCATGATGTGCCCAAAAAATGCTGATTGCTTCTTTCCGATGTTTTTTAAGAGTTCCCTTTTTGTGTTGGCCTATTTGAGAATTTCCTCATTGGTCTTTTTAGCTGTCCAGGGAACTTTCAACATTCTTCTGAGAAATTCCATCTCTGTGGCCTCCAATCGTCTTTTCATTTGTTTGTCTACTGTCCATGACTCGCTTCCATAGGTCAGAATTGGTTCTATATAGCACCGATGAACTCTCTTTCTCATTTCCATTGACATAGATTTGTTGCATAAGATATTTTTCATTTTCTGAAATGCTATTTTGGCCTGAGCTATTCTGCTTTTTATTTCTGTGGTGCATCTCCCATCTGATGTAATTATTGTGCCCAAGTATTTGAAATGTTGCACTTGTTTCAGATTTGTCCTGTTTATTTTTATGCTGCATGATGGTGGTGATTGTTTCTTTGATATAACCATTACTTCTGCTTTCTTACTATTCAGACTGAGACCTTTCTTGATGCTTTCTTTTACTATTATGTCTATCATTTCTTGTAGTTCATTCTCTGTCTCTGCTATTAAGACTGTGTCATCCGCATATCGCAAATTGTTTATGTTGTGACCATTGACTTCAATTCCTTTTTTGTCTACTATTGATCTCATAATATGTTCGCTGTAAAGTGAAGATAAATGCGGCGACAGAACACAGCCTTGTCTGACTTTTTATAAGTTGAAAATGTCATTAATGGCCGAGGAAAAATGGACTCACCAGGGAGAAGTCCAAGACCCGGATGATCCAGACAGTGAGGGCCAGGTTAATTATGACAACAGTCATCAGGGCCAGAACGAAGCCGTAGAGACACCGCTTCCTCCAGCCATAGATGCCCACCGGCTGCGGCGGTGGAGTGTTGTACTCAAAGATGCCGTTCTGCTCCTCCAGCTCCATGCTGACTGTTCCTGTAAAGGAAGAGAATAGTTTGGGTGCTTGTGACTGAATGAAAGCAGTCACATTTGGGTGTTTGTGACTGAAATAAAAGTCTAGTTTTGGTGTTTGTGTCTGAAATAAAAGTCTAGTTTTGGTGTTTTTGTGTCTGAAATATAGCAGTCTGATTTGGATGCTAGTGACTGAAATAATAAAAAAAAATTCTAGTTCTCGAGTTTGTGACTGAAATAGCCAAGTTTTAGTGTTTCTGACTGAAATAAAAGAATACTTTTTGCCGTTTTCAACTGAAATAAAGCAGCTGAATTTTGGTGTTAGTGACTGAAATAAAACAGTCTTGTGTTAGTTAGTGTGACTGTAACAAAAATAGTCAAATTTGTAAGCATGTGACTGATTCAAAACGGCATCGATTAGGTGCATGTAACTGCAATGAAATAATACAGTTTTAGTGTTTATGACTCACACAACTAATTGTGTTTTTTTAAATGCAACATAACAACAATAGTCTAATTTTGGTGTTTGCGACTAAAGCACAACAAAATAAATCTTGTTCAATTAAAAAAAAATAAAAATAACTTTGCCCGAGCTGTAATGATATAGGCCACTGGCTCCACCTTATATGGGGAAAATGTTCTCGGAGAATCGTAGTTGAGCGATGATCCACAGAAAGAATGCTTTAGAGATTTCGACTGAATTGAGAGAAATTGGAGATTATGTCTTTTAAAAGTGCAGCTACGGCTTAATAAATTACATTTCCTAGGGATGGGGGTAGAGAAATTAGTGAGTTTCTGGTTTATAAAAACAGAACAAAATTGCCATAATTAAATTATAATTAGTATGGAAATGAAGCAGTTTTAAATTACATTTAGTATGGAAATGAAGCAGTTTTAAATTACATTTAGTATGCAAAATAAAGACAAGTGGAACAATATTACAACAGGTAAATGAATTTAAATATTTGGGAACTTTATTAACCTCAGACGGAAGATTTACAAAAGAGGTGAGATGCAGAATGGCTCAGGTAAAAGCAGCTTTCCAAAAAATGAGGAAGATACTATGCAATCCATTTTTGACAACAGAAACAAGAAAAATAGTTCTTAAATGTTATATAGAGCCAGTCTTAACATATGGATGTGAATCATGGACAATAGGACAACAGATAAGAAAATCACTCTGTGATGACGGAGTCTGTAGAAATGTGGTTTTACAGAAGAATGTTGAGAGTACCATGGACAGCTAAGAAGAGTAATGAAAATGTTCTGAAAGAGGTCAAAGCAAAAAGAGAGCTAATTTCCAATATTAAGAAGAAACAATCATCATCATTTTTTGGCCATGTAATGAGAAGAGAACAACTGGAATATATTGTAACAACTGGGAAAATTGAGGGACGAAGAGATAGAGGGAAGCAAAGATAGAAAATATCAGACAGCTTGCTAGAATGGCTTGGCAGAAAGTCAACAACAGAAATGATAAAGAACTGTCGAGATCGAAAGTTGTGGAGAGACATGACCACCTACGTCAGTAGGCCCGGTACTTGATGATGATGATGATGATGATGATGGAAATGAAGACATCATGTGTGAAATCTTTTGAGAATATAAAATGAATTGACACTGTGAAGACATCAATATAATTGGAAGAGTAGCATAACAAATGATGTATGTAACACAGGCTTTGTTCAACAAAGACTACAATAGCTTGGATCGTAGTTGATAGTTAATTGAAATATTACTCTAAAGGTCTATATTATTTTAATACAATGTGATCATACACAACGCAAAGCCATTTAAACTGCCTAGATCAAAACTGTACTGAAGCAATTTATTTGAATATATAAGAAATTAATTTTTAAAATTTAAATGCACGTGATAAAATTAATATATTGTTTATTAATAGCAAAATCACATATTAAACGTTTTCTTGTCATTTACTTTTGGGCGGTTTTCCAAAAAAAAAGATTAGGAAGATACTATGCAATCCATTTTTGACAATAGAAACTAGAAAAAGAGTTCTTAAATGTTGTGTAGAGCCAGTCTTAACATATAGAATTAAAATCATGGACAATTGGACAACAGACAAGAAAATAACTGGAGTCTACAGACATGTGGTTTTACAGAAGAATGTTAAGAATAACATGGACAGCTAAGAAGAATAATGAAAATGTTCTGAAAGAGGCCAAAGCAAAAAGAGAGCTAATTTCCAATATTAGGAGGAAATAATAATCATTTTTTGGTCATGTAATGAGAAGAGAACAGCTGGAATATATTGTAACAACTGGAAAAAATTGAGAGACGAAGAGATAGAGGAAAGCAAAGACAAAAGATACCAGACAGCTTAAGAGAATGGCTTGGCAGAAGGTCAACAACAGAAATGATAAATAACTGTCGAGATCGAAAGTTGTGGAGAGACATGATCACCTACGCCAGCAGGCCTGGTACTTGATGATGATGTCATTAATATGTATAAGTTGTAGCGAGATTATTTCGGAGGGTATAATTACAAGATAATAACCTTTCATTGCTTCATTTCCATACTAATTGTATATTGATAATACTTCCGGGGAATATGACGCCCTGTTCGCTGGCTTCTTCAGAGATGGCCCGCAAATAACTCAATAACCTTTCATTATGCTAAAGTTACTGCCCACACTTGAGACCAAATTGCTATTTCCATTAATTAAGCAGCAAAAAGTCAATAATGATAATGTAGAAAAAAGAAACAAAAAATTATTCCCGATCCTTTTAGAAATTACCACATTACCACAAAAATCATTTGCCGAAGGTCTGTAAAATTTATGGTCACTGATGATATGTAACCTGTGACGTGTGGTAATGCATACATGAGGTGGGTTACATTATAAGAGATCTGTAAATGTGTGCATCCAGATATAAACAAGCAGACACACACGGCAACAGAACATTAAAATGAAAGAAATCTAAACTAGAGTGATATTAATACATTAAATAAAAACAAAACTATGTAATTAATTCACAACAATTATTTCTATAATTTAAATTCAATGAAAATCAAGAACATGCTATTCTGTAGATAGTAAACATACTAATATAAACATTAGTAATCTACGAGAGAAGGGTCAAACAAAGCAGGGAATTATAGAAGGAAGAGGTATGTATTACAGCACTCAGAAAAAATGACAAATGAACAACAACAGAAAAAAACAAAGAAAAATATATGGTCCTAAGCAGAATCGAATCCGTACTCCATGGCACTGCGCCTTGCCACGAGAAGCCGAACGCTTGGTACACTGCCACTCAGCTAACTTTAGTTCCTTCAATAATTCCCTGAATTATCGCCTCGGAAGTTTCCCTCTATAATAATATTTATTTATTATTATTTGTCTCCGCCAAAAAAAAGGACTTTTGACAGAAGTACAAATACACGACTAACTAGACTGTATGAACTGGGAGTGAGGACTGGTGTTGCCAGAACAAATGTATAATATGAATATGGCCGCTGCTCGGGCAAATAGACAGCAAAATCCTACTCACACCGTGGATTCCAGGCCGTGTAGAACGGAGTTATTGCACGTGAACCAGGGTTCTCTTCGGATTTTCTCGGGAATCTCGAGGGGGGGGGGAGGGAGGGGGGGAGGGGGCGGGGATATCGGAGCACTTATGGGTTCGTCCAGTAAGTAAAAAAAGTCGTAAAGCCCCCCCCCCCCGTCTTGCCAAGTGGTGTATAGGGAATATGGTGTTAGTGATCCGTCACGCCAAGTGGTGTATAGGGAATATGGTGTTAGTGATCCGTCACACCAAGTGGTGTATAGGGAATATGGTGTTAGTGATCCGTCACACCAAGTGGTGTATAGGGAATATGGTGTTAGTGATCCGTCACGCCAAGTGGTGTATAGGGAATATGGTGTTAGTGATCCGTCACGCCAAGTGGTGTATAGGGAATATGGTGTTAGTGATCCGTCACACCAAGTGGTGTATAGGGAATATGGTGTTAGTGATCCGTCACACCAAGTGGTGTATAGGGAATATGGTGTTACTGATCCGTCACACCAAGTGGTGTATAGGGAATATGGTGTTAGTGATCCGTCACACCAAGTGGTGTATAGGGAATATGGTGTTAGTGATCCGTCACGCCAAGTGGTGTATAGGGAATATGGTGTTAGTGATCCGTCACACCAAGTGGTGTATAGGGAATATGGTGTTAGTGATCCGTCACGCCAAGTGGTGTATAGGGAATATGGTGTTAGTGATCCGTCACGCCAAGTGGTGTATAGGGAATATGGTGTTAGTGATCCGTCACACCAAGTGGTGTATAGGGAATATGGTGTTAGTGATCCGTCACACCAAGTGGTGTATAGGGAATATGGTGTTAGTGATCCGTCACACCAAGTGGTGTATAGGGAATATGGTGTTAGTGATCCGTCACGCCAAGTGGCGTATAGGGAATATGGTGTTAGTGATCCGTCACGCCAAGTGGCATATAAGGAATATGGTGTTAGGGATCCGTCACGCCAAGTGGCATATAGTGAATATGGTGTAAGTGACCCGTCATGCCAAGTGGTGTATAGGGAATATGGTGTTAGTGAACCGTCACGCCAAGTGGCATATAGGGAATATGGTGTTAGTGATCCGTCACGCCAAGTGGTGTATAGGGAATATGGTGTTAGTGATCCGTCACGCCAAGTGGCGTATAGGGAATATGGTGTTAGTGATCCGTCACGCCAAGTGGCATATAAGGAATATGGTGTTAGTGATCCGTCACGCCAAGTGGCATATAGTGAATATGGTGTAAGTGACCCGTCATGCCAAGTGGTGTATAGGGAATATGGTGTTAGTGACCATACATTTTACAGACCTTCAGCACGTGATTTTTGGGGTAATGTGGTCGGTATTACGCCCGCGCCGCTTTACTTTCCCAGAAAAAATCCGGTACCCATTAAAAGTCTGGGTGAACCCGAAGCCGTCGGTTGGGATCGAACCCCACCTCTTGTCCTTTGTAGTCCAGTTCACTAACCACTGAGCTATCGTGGCTCCCGGATTCGCCCAGTGTGTAGTGCTTGCTTGCGTTCGCCCGATGACTAAAGTATTCTAGAGTATTCGTAGACTGTAGAATTCCTCTTCGTCATCCGTCCTTAAAAGGACGTTAAGTGGGCGTGTCTGCGTTGTGTTGTGGTTTGCAGTATAACTGTTATATTTGCGCCTTTCGGCCCAACACATCCGACTTCAGCACGATATTTTTTAGTACCGGGTTGTCTTCCCTCTTCGATCCCTGCTCGCTTGGCCAGACTAGACAGGTTAGTCTGTTACTGGAGGCACCACGGAGAGGTGGAGCAGGGTCTGAATGGTTTTGGTTCACCGATCCTGGCGCAAGCCACCAGCTGTGAGACGCTGACAACAGTGTGTAGTGATAATGATCCTAACAACAAGCAAACAAAGAGTCAGCGTTTTGAATAAATCATTAATATCACATATCAGTTGTAAACAACTATCACCCTTTTCCATGATCGTTTTGTGTGATCGCAAGAGTTCCAACAATGTTTCTCATCACTGGCAAGAGTGACACACCGTCAACAGTAATGTCTAACATATAAGTATTAAATGGGACTTCCGGTCAATATGGCGGATAGGCGGCAGGAACCATTGAGGTTCAGTCTGAAAAGTGTTCCTTGTTGCAGTTTCCTCATATTTCAAGCCTGGCTTGTTGCTTGATCTAATGAGTTTAGTGCTATGTATACACCGTGAGCTGTGTTTTTCATCCGGATCGTGTTTCGATATTCCGATTGCTTATGACGAATGATGATATCGTATGACGTGGGATAGGTCAGCTGCGTTCCCTTTCAATGCCGTGTGGTCTAATGTATTTTGGCGTTTGCTGTAGTTGCTATGACTGGGACTGCAGCTGCCTTTCTTTGTTTGGATCCTCAGTAACATGAGTTTTAATTCGGATAATTCCACTGACACGGGCGGTTGAGTAATTATAGATTTTAATTCGTTTGCAGGGATACTGAGGCCTTGGACTACTCATAAATATATAACGACTAAATGTCTATTTAGAGGCCACAGAGACGGGATTTCTCGAGAAAAGTGCTGAAAGTTTCCTGGACAGCCAAAAGACCAACAAGGACATTCTCAAATTACAACAGAAAAACAATTGTCACAAAAATCATCAGGAAAAAAAACAATCGACGTTTTTCTGGCACATCATAAATGAAAAGACGATTAGCGGCCACAGAGATGGGATTTCTCAGAAGAATGTTGAAAGTTCCTTGGACAGCTAAATAGACAAACGAAGAAATTCTCAAAGAGGCCAACACTAAAAGGGAACTCCTAAAAAATATCAGAAAGAAACAATCAACATTTTTTGGGCACATCATGAGAAGAGGAATGTTGGAATACTTGGTTACAACTGGAAAAATACAGGGAAAGAGAGATCGCGGACGACAAAGATACTGGACAGCTTGGTCACACTGCATGGAAAACAGTCAGCAACAGAACTGATAAGATGCACTGTGGATAGAAGATTGTGGAAGGACATGATCGCCTACGCCAACCGGAAAGGCACATGATGATGATGATGAAATGTGTATTATTGCTTTTCGCCCATCACTTTTTGCCACGAAATGTCAGAATCTGGTAGCATAAAGAAAGCAAATCACAATGAGAGATTAGTGAACAAGAAGAACAGGTGAGAGAAATCTTCTGAAATAAAGAAATGGTGGTTGTTATACAGCTAGTAATAAAAGCGAGCACATCAACTCCTAGTTGGACGAATAAAAAATAATACAGCTAAAATGGCTGAAACGAAATTACAATTTAAAAAAAGTAATAAAAATAAAAACGTGAATCCATTAATAACTTTCCTTGCCACTTTGAGTTTAACCGGCAACACTGGCACAGAGCGATTGCAATGTTGATAAGAAATGTAGAACTTGGAAGCTCCAAGCGAAAATAACTTGGCTTCTTAATGTGATCCGTACCTGGCATAGGAGCTAGGTCGCAATTATCCGTGACTCGAGCATTAACATCGTGCATGCATGCGGCCAGGATGTTTTCATCCACAATTGTTGCTTTTAACATTGCTTTAGTTGAAACATTCTTAATAATATTCTTCATCATCTCACCAACCGTTATTGGTTATTGTTATTGGTTATGGAAGGCCTGGGTATCACTGCAAACGAATTAAAATCCATAATTGCTCAACCGCCCGTGCCAGTGAAATCATCCGAATTACTAACACATCTCCCAAACAAAGAAAGGTAACTGTAGTCCCCATCGTAGCAGTCTCAGCACACGCCAAAAGACATAAGGCGAAACCGCGTAGAAAGTGAACACAGCCAGCTGTTCCCTGTCATACGATATCATCATTCATCGTAAACAAGCGGGATATCGAAACAGGATCAAAACGGATGAGACACACAGCTCACGGTGTGCACAGAGCACTTAACTCAGTAGCTCCTGCAACAAGCCGGACTTGGAATATGAGGAAACTGCAAGAAGGAACACTTTTTAGACATAGCCTTCAATGGTTCCCGCCGCCTATCCACCATATACCATGGAAGTTCGCGTCCTCCTGAAAACGATGATCGTCGTAGCACTCGATGATGTTAGGCCATCGCTGATGACTCCAATTCCAAACACCAACCGTATCTAATGTCAATGATGATCATGTATCTTCGCAACTTATATCTCATAAAATGTTTATCTATGATAGTAAGTACAGAACGATAATACAAAATAGATATAATGCTATTGAGAAAATACAGGACTTCGAAGAGCACTGGGAAATGCTCAAACAATCGATTCAGCAAACATCATAAGAAGTAATACCAGTGACTAAAAGAATCAACAAAAAGAAATGGATGACAGAAGAAATATTAGAACTAATGGACGAAAAACGAAAACATAAGAAATAAGAACGGACATACAAAATATTGAATCAAGAGATCCAAAACAGATGCTGAGCAGCAAAGGAAGGAAGGTTAAAGTAGAACTGTGAAAAAATGGAGAAAAAAAACAACAAAAGAAAGACTCAAAATGTACGCACAATCAGTTAAAAGAATTAACAGGAAGAAAAGAAGTCAAGTTTCAGGATGTGTAAAATCAAAGGAAGGAAATATAATAATGGAACAGTAGAAGACAATCTATGTCCATGTTTCTGCACCATCCAGTGAGAATCGAACACGGGTTGTCCGAACGTCGGTAGCCAAGTCGGGTGGTTTTCCCAACTAGGCTACCGAAGCCCATAACTATATGATTGACTATGGTGTTATTTCCCTGTTGGTTATCAATATATTTTAGGTTATCAATATATTTTAGGTTATCAATATATTTTAGGTTATCAATATATTTTAGGTTATCAATATATTTTAGGTTATCAATGAAGAAAAACTGATCTCTAATCCAATATTTTTCCATAGAACCATTAAAGATCTGCGCAGTTATAAATTAAAAATGGGACATGTGTGAGCAGACAGACAAAGATTACAGAGAGCTGTCAACAGGGCAGACGGCCAGCACAGCAAATCCCTGGAGTTGTCTTTTAAGCATTTACACAAACAGATCATTACTTTCTTCAGAATGGGTTGGCTAAAAGAAACAGGCACTCAACAGCAACAGTTGTAGGTCTCAGCTTGTGCAACAGTTGTAGGTCTCAGCTTGTGCAACAGTTGTATGTCTCAGCTTGTGCAACAGTTGTAGGTCTCAGCTTGTGCAACAGTTGTAGGTCTCAGCTTGTGCAACAGTTGTAGGTCTCAGCTTGTGCAACAGTTATAGGTCTCAGTTTGTGCAACAGTTGTAGGTCTCAGCTTGTGCAACAGTTGTAGGTCTCAGCTTGTGCAACAGTTATAGATCTCAGCTTGTGCAACAGTTATAGGTCTCAGCTTGTGCAACAGTTGTAGGTCTCAGCTTGTGCAACAGTTATAGGTCTCAGCTTGTGCAACAGTTGTAGGTCTCAGCTTGTGCAACAGTTGTAGGTCTCAGCTTGTGCAACAGTTGTAGGTCTCAGCTTGTGCAACAGTTATAGGTCTCAGCTTGTGCAACAGTTGTAGGTCTCAGCTTGTGCAACAGTTATAGGTCTCAGTTTGTGCAACAGTTGTAGGTCTCAGCTTGTGCAACAGTTGTAGGTCTCAGCTTGTGCAACAGTTATAGATCTCAGCTTGTGCAACAGTTATAGGTCTCAGCTTGTGCAACAGTTATAGGTCTCAGCTTGTGCAACAGTTATAGGTCTCAGCTTGTGCAACAGTTATAGGTCTCAGCTTGTGCAACAGTTGTAGGTCTCAGCTTGTGCAATAGTTGTAGGTCTCAGCTTGTGCAACAGTTATAGGTCTCAGCTTGTGCAACAGTTGTAGGTCTCTGCTTGTGCAACAGTTATAGGTCTCAGCTTGTACAACAGTTATAGGTCTCAGCTTGTGCAACAGTTATAGGTCTCAGCTTGTGTAACAGTTGTAGGTCTCAGCTTGTGCAACAGTTGTAGATCTCAGCTTGTGCTTTCCCCCCCCCCCTTTTTACTCGTGTAATCAAATACTTCACAAACGTGGATATAACCCCAACCCCTAAATTTAAAACTCGGCCATTTTCAAGAGTGGAGGTAATTTAGAGGAGAGTTAAGATCTCAGACAATAAACCTCGGTTAAAGCTCGGTACATGAACATTCGTTAGATTCGAGTAATGAAAGTTAACAGTAGATGTATGTGCTGATACAACGAAAGTCTTTGTGACGAGAAATGTTACCTATGGGAGTGTAGATTAGATAGAAATATATAACAAGGGGAGATTGTGTTGGGTGAAGGATGGAGGTGGGAGATTGTGTTGGGTGAAGGATGGAGGTGGGAGATTGTGTTGGGTGAAGGATGGAGGTGGAGCCTGGTAACGTTAGTTCAACTTCAAAAATAAAAGAGAATTGACGTTTTCTGTCGCTTGGTGCGAGTTTTCTAAGGCTCGGTGTGCGTTGTCTATTGCCCGGTGTGCGTTTTCTGTTTCTCGGTGCGGTTTTTCTATTTCTTGTTGCACGTCTTCTGTTGCCTTGTGCTCGTTTATGTTGATTGGTGCATGTTTTCTGTTGCTTGGTGCGTATTTTCTGTTGCTCGGTGCGTGTTTCTGTTACTCGGTGCTTGTTTCTGTTACTCGGTGCTTGTTTCTGTTACTCGGTGCTTGTTTCTGTTACTCGGTGCTTGTTTCTGTTACTCGGTGCTTGTTTCTGTTACTCGGTCCGTGTTTCTGTTACTCGGTGCTTGTTTCTGTTACTCGGTCCGTGTTTCTGTTACTCGGTGCTTGTTTCTGTTACTCGGTCCGTGTTTCTGTTACTCGGTGCTTGTTTCTGTTACTCGGTCCGTGTTTCTGTTACTCGGTCCGTGTTTCTGTTACTCGGTCCGTGTTTCTGTTACTCGGTGCTTGTTTCTGTTACTCGGTGCTTGTTTCTGTTACTCGGTGCTTGTTTCTGTTACTCGGTGCTTGTTTCTATTACTCGGTGCTTGTTTCTGTTACTCGGTGCTTGTTTCTGTTACTCGGTGTTTGTTTCTGTTACTCGGTGCTTGTTTCTGTTACTCGGTCCGTGTTTCTGTTACTCGGTGCTTGTTTCTGTTACTCGGTCCGTGTTTCTGTTACTCGGTGCTTGTTTCTGTTACTCGGTCCGTGTTTCTGTTACTCGGTGCTTGTTTCTGTTACTCGGTGCTTGTTTCTGTTACTCGGTGATTGTTTCTGTTACTCGGTGCTTGTTTCTGTTACTCGGTCCGTGTTTCTGTTACTCGGTGCTTGTTTCTGTTACTCGGTGCTTGTTTCTGTTACTCGGTGCTTGTTTCTGTTACTCGGTCCGTGTTTCTGTTACTCGGTCCTTGTTTCTGTTACTCGGTCCGTGTTTCTGTTACTCGGTGCTTGTTTCTGTTACTCCGTGCTTGTTTGTGTTACTCGGTCCGTGTTTCTGTTACTCGGTGCTTGTTTCTGTTACTCGGTGCTTGTTTCTGTTACTCGGTGCTTGTTTCTGTTACTCGGTGCTTGTTTCTGTTACTCGGTGCTTGTTTCTGTTACTCGGTGCTTATTTCTGTTACTCGGTGCGTATTTTCTGTTATTGGGTGCGTATTTTCTGTTATCGAATAGCAAAGCAAGCCCTCATATGGGAAACAACAGGTAAAAGAAAAAGAGGAAGACCCAGGGAGACACTGAGAAGAACATTGATGAGAGAGGCAAGAGCAGCAGGAATCGGCTCCCTCAATGAGATAGAACTGCTTGCACAGAACAGAGACAGATGGCGAGATTTGATAAAATATCTTTAAAAGAAAACTGCTAGAACAAAAATTCATATAGGAGAAGGTGTATCTTGGTCTACGCCCTATGGGCCGGTTACGGCTCGAAAGGTCAATAGATAGATAGATTTTCTGTTACTCGGTGTGTATTTACTGTTACTCGGTGCGTATTTTCTGTTATTGGGTGCGCATTTTCTGTTACTCTGTGCGTATTTTGTGTTACTCGGTGTGTGTGTTCTGTTATTCTGTGCGTGTTTTCTGTTACTCGGTGCTTGTTTCTGTTACTCGGTGCGTGTTTTCTGTTACTCGGTGCTTGTTTCTGTTACTCGGTGCGTGTTTTCTGTTACTCGGTGCTTGTTTCTGTTACTCGGTGCGTGTTTTCTGTTACTCGGTGCTTGTTTCTGTTACTCGGTGCGTGTTTTCTGTTACTCGGTGCTTGTTTCTGTTACTCGGTGCGTGTTTTCTGTTACTCGGTGCTTGTTTCTGTTACTCGGTACAACGTTTTCTGTTGTGTTTGGTGTTCTATTTGTTCCGGATAAAAATAGTACTGCATTTGTCGTGAACTTCATTATTGGGAAAGAAGATAAACTGTAAGCACTTTTTATACACCGTGGTTGACATGCAGGGAGTGTCTATCCCTGAGAGCGCTAAACTTATGTTTATTACAAAATTCCCGCCAAACACAGTTGGTAATTACAAGTATAATAGTTGCTGGATCATATATACAGGAAAATAAACGTGAAATGTTATAGAGCAGCTAGACTAACTGAAAGACAAAAAAAAACTACAACATTTCGGCAATAGCCTTCATCAGTTATATTAGGCAAACTATACACATTAAACACAAAAGTTAGAATGCACAACACAAATCTAAAAAGTGGCAGAAAAGTTGGTGGCCAGCAATTTCATAGAGTATGGTTAACAGATTAATAGAAAATAGGGCGGATAGGATTTATTTAGACTAAATGAACCAACCATAAATACAAGTTTGGCAAGAAATATTGAAAAGCTTGCTGGAACACATCCCGAGTGGATTTTAATTTTTTTTTTTTTTCGGATAAACCCGGAGCCTTATCAATAAGAAAAAAAGAAAAAATCGCCACTGCTGGGGATCAAACCGAAATGTCGTCAGGATAGATTCAATAAAAGTTAGATTTGTGCTGCCTGTGTTTATGTGTGTTCTGTAAATGGTCTTTTTGTTTTATTTAATTGTATTCGCTACTATCATCATGTGTCATACCGGTTGGAGAAGGCGATCTTGCCCTTCCGCAATCTTCTATCCACAGTGTTTCGTATCAATTCTGTCTTTGACTGTTTTCCTTGTCAAGTCGCCAAGCTATATAGTATCTTCTCTCTTTGTCGTCCGCGATCTCACTTTCCTAGTATTTTACCTGTTTTAACAAAGTACTCCAACATTCCTCTTATCATGATGTCGATTGTTTCTTTCTTATGTTTTTTTTATGAGCTCCCTTTTTGTGTTGGCCATTTTGAGAATCTCATTGTTGGTTTCTTTAGCTGTCCAGGAAACTCAACATTTTTCTGAGAAATCCCATCTCTGAGACCTCTATTTGTATTTCGTTTATTTTCCTAAAATCCATGATGCGCACCCATAGGTCAGAATTGGCTCTATATATCACCGATGGACCCTCTTTCTCACTTCTACTGACATAGACTTGTTGAACTAGATGTTTACTTTGGCCTCTGCTATTTGCTACTGTAACTGTCATATTTGTTAAACCTAATTCCATTGTTGAACTAGATGTTTACTTTGGCCTCTGCTATTTGCTACTGTAACGGTCATATTTGTTAAACCTAATTCCATTGTTGAACTAGATGTTTACTTTGGCCTCTGCTATTTGCTACTGTAACGGTCATATTTGTTAAACCTAATTCCATTGTTGAACTAGATGTTTACTTTGGCCTCTGCTATTTGCTACTGTAACGGTCATATTTGTTAAACTTAATTCCATGTCTCTTTGTGTGTGTATGTGTATGTGTGCATGTTTGTGTATGTATGTGGAGGGATTTGGACGGGGCAGGGGCGAATAGTTACAGTTAGTCGAAGGCCCCGGTATCACTGCCAACGAATGAAAATCCACAATTGCTCAATCTCCCGTGTCAGTGGAACCATCCGAATTAACATCTCGTCGAATTTCCAAACCAAGAAAACCAGGTGCAGTCCCCATCGTAGCAGCTACAGCACACATTAAATTCACATAAGGCCTAATGGCACCGAAAGTGAACGCTGCTGAACTGTCCTTCGCCATACGTTACCATTATTGATCGTAAGCAATCTGAATACACGTAGGGAGGTCAAAAAGTAATGCACACCAATTTTTTTCTCGGAAACTATTCGGGCAAAATGTGTGAAATTTTCACAGATTGTAGCTGAACATCCCCTTTACACTACCTATTTTTCAACATAATCTCCGTCTAAGCGTATTGCCTTACGCCAACGCAAAACTAGGTCATGAATGCCTCGTTTGTACCAAGTTTTGTCCTGCTCGCGTAGCCATTTTTTAACTGCACGGATCACATCCTCATCATTGTCAAAGTGTGTCCCACGCAGGAATTTTTTGAGTGGTCCAAACAGATGGAAATCTGAGGGAGCCAGATCAGGGCTGTAAGGAGGATGGGGCAGTACAGTCCAACCAAATTTGTTCATTGCTTCCCGTGTTACCAGACTTGTGTGAGGGCGTGCATTGTCATGTTGAAGCAACAAATCTGCAGATGGCTTATTAGGCCGAACTCTGTGGAACCGATTTTTGAGTTTTGTCAGGTCATTGATGTAAGCTGTCGAGTTGATTGTCTCACCTCTTGTCATTACATCAACAAGAATCACACCATCAATGTCCCAGAAGACAGTGATCATCACCTTTCCGGCTGATGGAGATGTTTTTTTTTCTTTTTGGTGACTGCGGATGATGCCATTCCATTGACTGCATTTTTTGTTTCAGGCTCATAATAATAATGTGCCCACGTTTCGTCACCGGTAACAATTTTTGACAAAAACATTTCTCCTTCAACACCGAAACGCTCCAACAATTCAGAACAGAATGTTTTCCTTTGAACTCTGTGATCATTTGTTAGGCACCGAGGAACCCATCGAGCGCAAATCTTTGAATATCCGAGAGTTTTAAAAATTGCGATTGCACTTCCCTTGCTGACTGTAAGCTGCAATGCCAATTGCTGACTAGTGATACGCCTATCCTTACGAATAATGGCATCAGCCCGGTTTAACATGTCTGTGCTGGTAGCCGAGGCAACACGTCCAGAACGCGGTAAATCATGCAGCTCCACTCGTACACTTTCTGCAGCTTTAATTCTCTGAACCCAGCGACTAACTGTGCTCCTATCGACTGCAGAACATTTGTACACTGCACACAGTCGTTTATGAATGTTTGCCACAGTTTCTTTTTCCGCAACCAGAAATTCTATGACAATTCGCTGTTTGTAACGGACATTGTTGACAAGCTCCATTTTAACGGTTCATAGATTGCGTAATATTTATCAGAATGCTGTGCAATTTGGTGCACATAATTGGAACATGTCATATTCCAAGTGTGCAAAATGTCATATTCCTATCTTTATTATTAGCCGAGAAAAAAATTTGTGTGCATTACTTTTTGATCTCCCGTATTAGAAACACCATATGGATGAAAATCACAGCTCACGGTGTGCACAGAGCACTAAACTCAGTAGCTCCGACATGAAGCTGGACTTGGAATATGATGAAGATACAACAAGAAACACTTTTTAGACAGTACCTCAATGGATGGTGACTACCTCCTATAACCCATATTTACCGGAAGTCCAGGGGGTGGGTTGAATGTTTCAAGCCAATCAGATATCAATTTTTTTTTTACATAAACATACAAACAAAAGTAAGTCCTACCTTAATCCAAATGCGACGTCTGCACGGTAGTTTGAAAACCCCTGCAGAAAACAAGGTCAGAGCATCCCAGTACTGATCATAGTGGTGGTCACCCTTTGACCTCTGACTGCACTCCCTGTCTAAGAGGTTCACCTACAGTTCCTTGCTTGAAACGTAAATGTATTTTAGTTCAAGAACTAGAAACGCGATTATGTTTTTTTAATCTTTCTCGGAAGATACCAAAACACATGAAGCCTCGATCCTAGAACGGATATTCTCTACAAGTGAATCAAATCTGTGATGTCACAAAACAATGTTCTTGTCTCCAATTTATTTTTTTTTTCTATTTAATTTGAAGCGTTCAACAAACTTATTATTTCATGAGATGAAATATCCCTTTTCCTTGTTGGTCATTTATTTATACAGAAGAACCGTTTCTCTGTAACAAAAAAACGTTTATTTTAATTCTACTAACTTTTGGTATATCACAACACAGAATGGTTTCATTTTCCTTAGTTCTGGAATTAAGAGAAATAGTTTGAAGCAAAAAATAATATTTTAAACAAATAAAGGATATCCGGTTACAGTTGTTTTTAATTAAAAGTGGCATTTTTGTTCTAATGTTGAAAGTTTAGCAGAGTTTATGAGAGATGATCAAAGCCTAATACATTCTACTCATTCTTAATAGTTGATATTTTCTAGAAGTGATTTCAGTTTGTGACACTAGAAACAAAATGTCTCTTTTTCTATTTAGACAAAGTAAATGTGTGTGTGTGTACGAAGGATATTTAAGTAACTAATGCTTGTGATACAAAGATTGACAAATTTGAGACTTAATGGATACAATATCCCATCTTTAACAACAACAAAAATAAAAAGCTTCTTCTAGTCACTTTGCCTGTACAATAGAAGAAGTATATGTATTTTATAGGGAGCCGCGACAGCTCGGTGGTTAGTGAACTGGGCTACAAAGGACAAGGGTTAGGGTTAGATCCCAACCGACGGCTTCTATGTTCACCCAGCCTTAAATTGGTACGGAATTTTTTTCTGGGAAAGTAAAGCGGCACGGGTGTTATACCGACCACATTATCCCAAAAATCATATGCTGAAGGTCTGTAAAATTTATGGTCACTAACACCATATTCCCTATACGCCACTTGGCGTGACGGGGGTACTTTACTTTTTTTTTTTTTTTTAATGTGTATTTTATCTTCCTGGAAAGACACAAATAAGGAAATCAACTAAAGTTTCATTGATAAACAACCGTGACATTCCAAGTGACGATGTATGTGCAGTAATTTAGTTTAGTGGACCTGCTCATTGCATATTGGACAAGTCCATACGTGCTCAAATCTCCTCCCAAATATATCCCCCAACAAGGAGACAAATAATAATAAATGAATATTATAATAGAGTTATAAAAGAGTTATAATAGAGTTATAATAGAGTTATAATAGAGTTATAATAGAGGGAAACTTCCGAGGCGATAGATCAGCGAATCATTTCAGGGGAAGAGGTATGTTTATATCATCATCATTTAGTGCCGTCTCCACATCGAAGGCTGGCTACCATGGAGCGCCATTCCACTCTGTCTCTTGCTTTGACGGGGCAGATTGTCATAGGTTGACTTGTCTATCTTTTGATGTTACTCGTCCATGTTAGCCTTGGTCTGCCTCTGCCTCATATACCTTGTATTTTCCCTTCCAATATTACTTTTATTAGGATGCTGTGTCTTTTAACATGCCCCAAAAATTTCATTTGTCTTGTCTTAATTGTATTTAGTAATTCTCTTTTCATTTTTAGTTGTTTTAAAACGTCATTGTTTGTTTTCTTTTCTTTCCATCCAATTCTACCTATTCTTTTCTAGATCCACATTTTAAAGGCCTCAGTTTTGTGTTCTGTTTTCTGGTCTAATGTCCATGTTTCTGCACCATACAAGAATATTGAGAAGATGCAACATTTCGCTAATCTTAGTTTTAGCTCTGGTGTTATCTGTTTTGATGCTAGTATATTTTTCATGGCATTAAAATATCTGTTTTGATGTCAGTATATTTTTCATGGCATTAAAATTACTTTTTGCCATACCTATTCTTTTGTTTATTTCAGATGTACATTTTCCATCACTGGTTATAGTATGTCCAAGGATAGTTGTAGCTCTGGACTGTCTCCAGGTCTATTCCTTCAATTTTGATATTTAATTGGAGGTCTTGAGAATTTTCTTTGTTTATGATATTAGTTTTAGCCTTTTGATTTTCATTTCTAGTCCATATTTTTTGCTTGTCATGTTTATTACATTAAGTAATTGTTGTAGATCTTTTGAATGAATGTTTACAACACTCGAAAAAAAACATAAACAATAAACTTTCAATCAAATTTGATTGTTTTTTTCCCGTGTTGTTGATTGTTTGTGATTTCTTTTCCCGAGTGCTGTAAACCTCTTTCCCTGAAATGATTCGTTATCCCTCAACATGTGCATGTCAACATCGCTGGAATTGTGATTGTTTGGGGATATCACCTGCGTAAAGCTATAACCATTGCACATAAACAAACATTTTTTTCATCAGCTTTACAGCAGCTTCGCATATTTATGCCTTTACACCCCCCACCCCGTTTGTACAAGAGCCTTCTTTGGTATGTACTGGTCCACAATGTTTGGACATAGGTATTAGCTGTTCTCTAGCTCGCTGGTTATTACATCTCGCAGCTCAAGAGAACAGGTACCCAATCATTTCTTCTGCTTAGTCGACTGTAGAAATGTCTAGTCTAAACCACAGGAGACTACTATTCGTCCTGTATCATCTTACAACTGTCTGTAACGCATTTATTCAGCCATACGGGAGATACGTTTCTGAATAGGAAAATACAGATATACAATTTACGTTTCTTAATAGGGAAATACAGATATACAATTTACGTTTCTTAATAGGGAAATACAGATATACAATTTACGTTTCTTAATAGGGAAATACAGATATACAATTTACGTTTCTTAATAGGGAAATACAGATATACAATTTACGTTTCTTAATAGGAAAATACAGATATACAATTTACGTTTCTTAATAGGGAAATACAGATATACAATTCACGTTTCTTAATAGGAAAATACAGATATACAATTTACTCCCGAGTTGTGTTCCTAACCCTATGCTATAGATATGAATACATACGCGTGAATGACATCGCCCATGATAGCCACTTTTTTTTGTAAGTTGCTTGGTTGGTCGTGTGCTCTAGAGCATGTTTCTCGTGGCAAGGCGCGGTGTGTCGAGGAGTACAGGTTCGACGCTGTTTCGGTCTATTAATTGTTCCTTGGGTATTTTTCGGTTGTTGATTATTTGTGGATTGTTTTTTCCCCGAGTGCCGTAAACATAACTCTTTCCCTTAAATGATTTTCTGGAGAAAATTCACACTGGACTTGAACCAAGGTTCACTTTATCGCCATGTCGGCACGCTAACAACAACACCGAATCAATTCAGAGGAAGAGGGTATGTTTACAGCACTCGGAAAAATTGACAAATAATCAACAACAGAAAAAAATACTGACCATTTTTCTGGTTTTTTTTTTGGTTGTTTTGTTTTGTTTTTTTTCTCTATTTTTCCATTTTTTTCTGTTTTTTTTTAAATTTTATTTATTTTTTAATGTTTTTCTATTTTTGTTGTTGTTGTTGTTGTTGATTATTTGTCAATTTTCCAGAGTGCTGTAAACATTCCTCATCCTCTGAATTGATTCCCTGATTATCGCCTCGGAAGTTTCCCTCTGTAATAATATTCATTTATTATTATTTGTCTCCTAACAACAACACCAATGACTGTCAACAACAAAAAAACCCAACTAAAATTGTCTGCGCATCCCCCCTCCATTTCTCCAAGCCAGGAACGTGCGCTGACAGACAACCCACGCTGACAGACAACCCACCCTGACAGACAACCCACGCTGACAGACAACCCACCCTGACAGACAACCCACGCTGACAGACAACCCACCCTGACAGACAACCCACCCTGACAGACAACCCACGCTGACAGACAACCCATTTAACTTCTAATCTACTAACAGAACACACTTTCAACAATGAACTGCCTGTCCGCAACCATCCCCACAAAATGCCTACAATCCAGGAATCGTCTCTGGCACCGAGCACACACATAATCCTGGCACAAAATAAGCACGATCCTTGTTTACACAGCTGTTTGCTAATGATATTTTAGCAGCCTTGCTATCTCTCTAAGTTCTGAATCATAACTTGATGCATAATTCTACAAACGTACGTTAAAATTGATCAAAGAAGATGCGTATATGTTAACTAGTACCATATTTGCTGTTAGAATATAATTATTCAAGAAAGGGTCAAATTGACATAATTTTGAAACATTTATTTTAATAAGCACAAAGGAACTAACTTTCCAATAACACACAAAACAACGAAGCTAGAACAGTCATATCCAGTGTCACAAATTTAAACCACTCCCAGAAAATACCAATTCCAAGAATGAGTGGAATGTTATATTTCCTTGGGACATCATCATTCATAAATATATCAACATTTTTGGGGTTAAAACTAAAACGCCATTTTTAGTATAAAACAAGTAACTGTGTTATCTTCCTCTTGAGATCGATGACCGAGGGGTTAATTTATCCTAGTACCGGCTACGTATCCGGACAACAATGGCAGCCCAGAACACACTTTATTAAGTCGTTGTACTAATAACACATCCCTCACATCCCTGGCGTCTTTAACACAGCTTCCGACAGGAAATAAGGTACCAAGCAACGAACTGACACAGTCACGTGCCCTAGTTTGTAAGAGGTTCCTAGGTACCCAAAGCCCCCTCTAGACGTCGAACGTTTTATTTACAACACCGGAAGTCGTAAGCGCGCTTACAGGGGATGTAATTAGTACAAGATTCAGGTACGCTTTTAAGATCGTTTTACAACTTTTTGTGAAAATAAAAAAAAAAAAAAGCACACAAAGTTCTGTGTTTTTCTCCACGTGCACACAGTCCAGAACTCGGCGGTGTGTCCAAAACGAAGGCAAGTTCGCTGCGCGTGCGTTTTCCCGCAGACCAGGTCGTGTATTTAGGTCTGTTGCACGTGCGAGCTATAGGGGTAAGATTTGCCCTTCGACTCTTAATAAGGGTGACAGTTATGGAAACCCGTATTGATAAATTTAGCCTTCTTTATATTTTAACTTTCTTTTTCTCCTCGGATTTTCTCGAAAGGGGTATCGGAGGACTTAGGGATTCGTTCAGTGTGCAGGAATGTTGATCCTAAACAACAACAACAACAACGACAACAACAACAACAACATCATTTTAACTTCAAGCTTTACTTCAAAAAGGGAGCCGCGATTGCTCAGTGGTTAGTGAACTGGACTACAAAGGACAAGAGGTAGGGTTCGATCCCAATCGACGGCTTCCGGGTTCACCCAGCCTTTAATGGGTACTGGATTTTTTTCTGGGAAGGTAAAGTGGTACGGGCGCAATACCGACCACATTACCACAAAAATCATGTGCTGAAGATCTGTAAAATGTAGGGTCACTAACACCATATTCCCTATACGCCACTTGGCGTGTAAAATGTAGGGTCACTAACACCATATTCCCTATACGCCACTGGGCGTGTAAAATGTATGGTCACTAACACCATATTCCCTATACGCCACTGGGCGTGTAAAATGTATGGTCACTAACACCATATTCCCTATACGCCACTCGGCGTGTAAAATGTATGGTCACTAACACCATATTCCCTTTACGCCACTCGGCGTGTAAAATGTATGGTCACTAACACCATATTCCCTATACGCCACTCGGCGTGTAAAATGTATGGTCACTAACACCATATTCCCTATACGCCACTCGGCGTGTAAAATGTATGGTCACTAACACCATATTCCCTATACGCCACTCGGCGTGACGCGGGTACTTTATTTTACTACATTTTTTACTTCAAAAGTTTTCTCTCGTTTAAAGAACCATCATCACAAAAGTTTTCTCTCGTTTAAAGAACCATCATCACAAAAGTTTTCTCTCGTTTAAAGAACCATCATCACAAAAGTTTTCTCTCGTTTAAAGAACCATCATCACAAAAGTTTTCTCTCGTTTAAAGAACCATCATCACAAAAGTTTTCTCTCGTTTAAAGAACCATCATCACAAAAGTTTTCTCTCGTTTAAAGAACCATCATCACAAAAGTTTTCTCTCGTTTAAAGAACCATCATCACAAAAGTTTTCTCTCGTTTAAAGAACCATCATCACAAAAGTTTTCTCTCGTTTAAAGAACCATCATCACAAAAGTTTTCTCTCGTTTAAAGAACCATCATCACAAAAGTTTTCTCTCGTTTAAAGAACCATCATCACAAAAGTTTTCTCTCGTTTAAAGAACCATCATCACAAAAGTTTTCTCTCGTTTAAAGAACCATCATCACAAAACGTGGACGGTGTCGATCGCCCTTCTAATCTTCTTCTTCTTCATAGCGTTATCTCGTTAAGAGAGAGAGCGCGCGCGCGCATGTGTGCGTGTGTTCTGTTGCTAATTTACGACAAAACCGAGACATCATTGCCTTGAGGTCCGACAGGTCCGCTTTCGGCAGATTAGATTTTGTTTCACAAATTTGTGCGGGCAGAAACCGTTCTAACTTTCTTTTTTTTCGACTTTTGATATCCAAGCGTTCTTTACCGTGAGCAGAGTGCACACAAGGCCTGCTGTTTTCGATCGCTATGCAAGAGGGCTAGTCTCCAGATCTCACTAACCAGAGAACAGGGAAGGGTAAAGCTATGATGAAACCACAGATTCAATGTAAACAACTCCCGGATCGCATTTCGGTATTTCCTGATGATACTGGTACATTTCAGTACAGAGCACGATATCCATAGCACCAAATAAGTCCAACTATACCTCTCTTTCCCCCCTCCCCCCAAAAATAATTGGTTAATTATGTCAAGGATTATTAACAATTGTATATTAGAAAATAACTGCCCCTAGCAGCAGCAAACTGCCCATTCTTTTCTGTTTCAACAATCAAGCGTTCTTTTACGTGCTCATCTTTAACACGGGGCACTCCTTCTTGTCCGTCTCCTACAGGTCTTGGTATTTCACTTCGCAACATTGACACATGAGGTCGCAGGGGAAAATAATGCGATCTCCACCGTAAGCGGTCAAGTCGAGTAAATTCTGGATGTCAGATGAGGAACTCACCTTAACTCTCTACCGATTCTTCACTGCACACAGTGTAGATAAATGCTACACTTACACCACCGTTGTAATTCACTTACAATTTGAAAGCGTCATTAAGTCCTGTGGGAGTCTCGATAGCTCAGTGGTTAGTGAACTGGACTACAACAGACAAGTGGCTGGGTTCGAAGATCCTGACCGACGGCTTCCGGGTTAGCCCAGCCTTAAATGAGTACCGGATTTTTTGGGGGGAAAGTAAAGTGGCACGGACGTAATACCGACCACATTACCTCAAAAATAATGTGCCGAAGATATATACAAATTATAGTCACTAACACCATATTCCCTATACGCCACTTGGCGTGACAGGGCTCTTTACTTTTTTTTTTTTTTAAATGAGTCCTGCATCACTATAATATTATAAGAGAAAGGGTAGGCATTGAACCAATCATAAACAACATACATAAAAAAAAATAATAAATTGAGTTGTCGATCTAGAAAGACTGTCGTTTGATTCCATACCTGACAAAGCATATATTAAATGAGCAGAAGGAAGAAGAGCAAGAGACAAACTGAGAGTAAAAGAGACAGAAAACATCAAAGAAATGTTACAATATCAAATGGCAATGATTGAAGCCGCCAAACGGGGGAGAACCAGAGCTTTGTATGTCCCTCGAGACCCGTACAGGTGCAAGAGAAAGTGAATACAAATAAATAAACAAGAAAAGAAAAATACTGGTTCTATGGTTAATTAATTTCACTTGGCTGTAGATGGAATTGAATCTTTTTTTCGTTAAAATGCTAAACAGTTCATGAAGTTAATAATAATTGTAATAACTTTGGAAGGTAGTAATAACATCTCGGGAGCGCATTTGCCCTTTTACTTCCCATTATTTTACTCCCCTATATCTTCATTGTTCTTAAATGTTATGTAAAGCCAGTCTTAACATATGGATGCGAATCATGGACAATAGGACAACAGACAAGAAAATCACTGGAGTCTCTAGAAATGTGGTTTCACAGAAGAATGTTGAGAGTACTATGGACAGCTAAGAAGAGTAATGAAAATGTTTTGAGAGAGATCAAAGCAAAAAGAGAGCTAATTTCCAATATTAGGAAGAAACAATCATCATTTTTTGGCCATGTAATGAGAAGAGAACAACTGGAATATATTGTAACAACTGGGAAAATTGAGGGACGAAGAGATAGAGTGAAGCAAAGAGAAAAAATACCAGACATCTTAAGAGAATGGCTTGGCAGACGGTCAACAACAGAAATGATAAATAGCTGCCGAGATCGACAGTTGTGGAGAGACATGATCACCTGCGCCAGTAGGCCAGGTACTTGATGATGATGATGATATCCTCATTGGAGCCTCGGTGGCTGAGTGGTTAGTGTACTCGCTTCCTGACCATAAGGGCCCGGGTTCGATCCCAGCAGTGGCTGGCTTTTTTCCCGTACTTACAAGGCTCCAGGGTTCACCCAGTCTCTAAAAATGGGTAGAATAGATTTTTCTGGGAAATAAAGGCGGCCTGGCGTGATACCGACCACATCACCCAAAAATGTGCCGTGGTCATAGAAAAATATGGTCACTAACACCATATTCCCCATACACCTAGCAAGGCGTGTAGGGAGGGAACCTTTACTTACTATATCCTTATATGTTACACTTCACTTTTAACCGTAACACATATTTTCAGATAGAGCATTTACCAGGTAATCAGTTTGTCATTTTATTTCTACAGCGACATCAGAACGAGAGATTTGCTGGAACAGATGGTGCGTTTATATGAGAGAAGTCTGAGCCAGCCCTCCAAGATTATGAGAGAAATTGATTTCTCTTATGTAATCTCTTGTCAAAATACCCCCCCCCCCCCATCCTCAAGAACTTCAATCATGATACTTAAGAGCAAAAATGAGAAGAAACAAGTATCATGTATAATGAAAAGTATACTTTTTTCTCAGTACTTCATTTCTGATCTTATCTCTCAGACTGTTTCCTATCATTCTTCGATACCTGTATCTATCTATCTATCTATCTATCTATCTATCTATCTATCTATCTATCTATCTATCTATCTATCTATCTATCTATCTATCTATCTATCTATCTATCTATCTATCTATCTATCTATCTATCTATCTATCTATCTATCTATCTATCTATCTATCTATCTATCTATCTATCTATCTATCTATCTATCTATCTATCTATCTATCTATCTATCTATCTATCTATCTATCTATCTATCTATCTATCTATCTATCTATCTATCTATTGTCCTTTCGAGCCGAAGACGGCACATAGGGCAGAACTACAATCTCAAAAACAGAAATCTTGCGTGCCAAAATGGCACATATTGCAGAGATCACTGCTTCTAAAATCTATGGCTCTGTTTCCATAACAATACTTTTTACAATGACAGCTTGTCAAGCCATCGATCCATCTCCTTAGTCGCCTCTTACGACATGCCTGGAAGGTCACAGTGTCACTATTTTTTACTTTCCTCATAATGAGGCCCCGGTAACACACAGGAGATACCTGTTTAGCATCAGTAATATCAGCTTTAAAAAGGCAGGCGGTGCACTTATTGTCATCGTTTTGATTTCGTTGGATCATTTTCATGATGTATTTCTCACATGTGGGTGTCCGGTTAGCGCAATCGATAGGCGGTTGGCTTACCACGGCAACAGCCGGGGTTCGTACCCTGGCGAGGACACCTGGGTTTTACTAATTCCATAAAAATTAGTGGGAGCCGCGATAGCTCAGTGGTTAGTGAACTGGACTACTACGGACAAGGGTAGGGTTCGATCCCAACCGACGGCTCCGGGTTCACCCAGCCTTAAATGGGTACCGGATTTTTTTCTGGGAAAGTAAAAGCAGCACGGGCGTAATACCGACCACATTACCCCAAAAAATCATGTGCTGAAGGTCTGTAAAATATAGGGTCACTAACACCATATTTCCCTATACGCCACTTGGCGTGACGGGGGTTTTTTACTTTATTTCTCACATGTGAAATCGAATATATTATATTTCCTTGCAATGTATCACCGTCTTATATTTTAAGCTTTTTTGTTTTGGAAATGTTGCTCAGTTATTATATAGTATAGATAGTTTATATCACTACCCTTATTAGGGAACCGCGATAGCTCAGTGGTTAGGGAAATGGACTACAAAGGACAAAAGGTAGTGTTCGATTCCAATCGACGGCTTCCGGTTCACCCAGCCTTTAATGGGTACTGGAATTTTTCTGGGAAAGTTAAGCGGCACGGGCGTAATACCGACCACATTACCCCAAAAATCATGTGCTGAAGGTTTGTAAAATTTATGGTCCCTAAGACCATATTCCCTATACACCACTTGGTGTGATGGGGGTACTTTACTTTTATTTTACAGACAGGAAGACGTGGTCATACCGTCCACTACCCTTATTCGTCAAATATGCTCTTTGATTGATAAGGATTCATTCGGCCACCTGGTCAGAATGAATCCTTATCAATCACCATCAAGGGTGTTCTTCTCGAGAATGCATGGAAAAAGACCAAGACGAAGACCCAGAAGAAGATGGATAGATGCAGTGACAGAGACATGTAACAACAAAGGAAAATCACTAATTCAGACAGTTCGAGCAGCTCAAGAACGACAAATGATATAAAACACGACACCTTTTAGGTATCAGTGAAAAGAGAAAAGAAGAAGATGGATAAATGCAGTGACAGAGACATGTAACAACAAAGGAAAATCACTAATTCAGACAGTTCGAGCAGCTCAAGAACGACAAATGATATAAAACACGACGCCTTTCAGGTATCAGTGAAAAGAGAAAAGAAGAAGACGAAGAAGATTCGTCAAAATATTAAATGTTGTATTTTTGTCATCTTTCAAATGTTATGGAGGGCGGTGGAGCGGATAATGGAATGCCCTGACTACAACTAAAATGATTCCATGAATAAAGTGAAATAGATTATATACTCCTCACCAAAATGACATAATTCTTACAATGGGCAGAAAAATACAACGCACATAGATCAATGCACATGTATGTCGATGTGTCTGTATTTTTTTGGGTTCTAATTTGAAATAGTTTTATAATGTAGCCCAGTTTGAAATAGCTTTATAATGTAACCCGGTTTGAAATAGCTTTATAATGTAACCCAGTTTGAAATAACTTTATAATGTAGCCCAATTTGAAATAGCTTTATAATGTAGCCCAATTTGAAATAGCTTTATAATGTAGCCCAATTTGAAATAGATTTATAATGTAGCCCAATTTGAAATAGCTTTATAGTATAGCCCAATTTGAAATAGATTTATAATGTAGCCCAATTTGAAATAGCGTTATAATGTAGCCAAATTTGAAAAGAAAAACTTACTAGATTACTCTAAAAATACGTCATTAATGGAGATGGTAAAAATAGAACATTGTAAATAGAATTCGAGAGTATTGGCTTGCAATGTTTTGAGTTGAGCTTTTCAAATAAAAAAGATTTGAGAGAGATGGGAATAGATATTGATCTGAACGTTTAGAACCTGTCATTAGAGAAGCAAATAGAACGCATGTACAAAACTGGAAGGATTAATAGTCTAGAATGTGAATATTACTGGAGCAATTTACAGTCCAGGATGTGAGTATAAAAATTAGAATAATTTTTAGTCCTGAGTATAAATATGTTATTAATTAAAATTTTTGAAAACGTGATTATCTTCTTCTTCTTCTTCTTTCCTTCCTCATTTGCCTTTCAGCGTCGAGATGATATTTAATTTGCGGTCTTTTGCTCTTCTATTTGAATGATACATCTCAATATTCCTATATGGTACAGAAACATGGACATTAGACCAGAAAACAGAACAGAAAATTTAAGCCTTTGAAATGTGGATTTATAGAAGAATATGTAGATTTGGATGGAAAGAAAAGAAAACAAACGAGGAAGTTTTAAACAAACTAAAAATGAAAAGAGAACTACTAAGCACAATTCAAACAAGACAAATGCGATTTTTGGGCAATATTAAAAGACACAATAGCATACTAAAAGTAATCATGCAGGGGAAAATACAAGGTAAAAGACTCAGACCAAGACTAACATGGACGAGTAATATCAAAAGATGGACAAGTCAGCCTATGACAATCTGCACCATCAAAGCAAGACATAGAGTGGAATGGCGCTCCATGGTAGCCAACCTTCGATGCAGAGACGGCACTCAATGATGATGATGCTCTTCTGTTTGCCTTTGCTGCTGTTTACTCGTGTTTGTAATATTCCGTCAATTCATCTTTTAATGTGATTATCGAAAGTTTAAAGTTTCACATAGAGTAAATGAAACACTGTCTGCGCTTTGAAATAGTTACAATTTACGCTGCATCATCTTTTCACCACCTCTTTCATCAATTTCACAGTTGCGTTTGAACATATTTAGCAAACATTAATACTGATCCGCTCCGTATACCATAGTCACACATGCAAAAGGATTACCCTCGCCAGTGTGCTCGTAAGATGTCGGAGTTTAAAGCACAGTTACACAGACACGCGAGTAGGGCACAAACGCAGCATGTCTGCGTTCCTGTAGTGGACGAAAGCGGAAGCGGAAGTTAGTCCAGTTATAGTTCCTTCAGGACAAGTTCAGGTGTTGTACGTAACTATCAGGCCAGATAAGAAGGACTTACTGTCAGCCTACAATAAAATCATATCTGGCCAAGAAGAATGCGAGCAGCTCATATTCGTTCAGTTTTCTCTCATCGGCTGGCAACCTTGAGCACATGCTTTTCTGTTTATGTTGACATGAAAGCGCTGCATTAAGAGTTAATTGAAATGTGATTGAAAGAAATGAGATGTGGTTAGCGTCGTACACTTCTTTTTCGTATATATCATCATCATCATAATAATAATCAACATAATCACCATCATTATCATCATAATCCACCACCATCATCATCACCATCACATCACCATCACCATCATCATCATTACCATCATCACCATCACCACCACCATCATCATCATCACCATTACCATCAACATCATCACCATCATCATCACCATCACCACATCATCACCACCATTACCATCAACATCTTCATCATCATCATCAGCATCATCACCATCACATCATCACCATCATCACCACTACCATCATCACCACCACCACCATCATCACCACCACCACCACCATCATCATCACCACCGTCATCACCACCATCATCATCATCATCATCAGCATCATCACCATCACATCATCACCATCACATTATCATCACCATCATCACCACCACCATCATCACCACTGCCATCATCATCACTATCATCATCATCATTATCACCACCACCATCATCACCACCACCACCATCATCACCACCACCACCACCATCATCATCACCACCATTACCATCAACATCATCATCATCACCATCATCATCATCACCATCACCACCATCATCATCACCGCCATTACCATCAATATCATAATCATCATCATCACCATCACATCATCATCATCATCACCATCATTATCATCACCACCATCATCATCATCACCACCAACATCATTATCATCACTAATATCATCTTCTTCTTCGTCATCTCCGGCTTCTTCTTCCTCTTTCGCCGCTTCGGTCGAGACAGAGAGATAGAAATATCAGACTCTTGCACCTCAGCCAGCGTCAGTCATTGACATTTGATGCTTGTGTGGAGTGTCCCTGATGTGATTCCAAGTAGTCTTTCTCTGCCTCGAATTTTTTGTTCTTTTTTTGTGTGCCTTGTTTTGAAGGACATAGTTCTACAACCTCTCCAAGTGGAAACATTATTGTATTTCTTGTCTTCTGTGTGTAATTCAAAATTGGACCAAAATCTTTCTGATTTGAAAAATTTACAGACTATTCGCTTCCAGAAACAATGTTGGTCAAAAAGCAACGGAGTTCGTGCACTGACTAATGTACAGTGGAGGTAAGGTAAAGTACGAGACTTGATTCGGTGTCCTAGCACTCTAGTTTTCATCCATATGTGTCTCAAAGTTCCATTTAGCTAAGGGCCTAGCCAAATCTGAATTCGGCTCTGTTTGTTCCTTCCGGTTCAGCAGGTTGCAATCATTCTGTAGACAAAAAATAATAAATTATTATTATTATAGAGGGAGACTTCCGAGGAGATAATCAGCGAATCAATTCAGAGGAAGAGGTATGTTTACAGTGCTCGGAAAAAATGACAAATAATCAACAACAGAAATAAAGCAAAGAACAATATATGGACCGAAGAGGGATCGAACCCTTACTCAGTGGCAGTGTTCCCTAGCGTTTGGCTTTTCGTAGCAAGGCGTTGTGCCACTGAGTACGGGTTCGATCCTGCTTCGGTCCATATATTGTTCTTTGTTTTTTTTTTCTGTTGTTGATTATTTGACATTTTTTCCGAGTGCTGTAAACATACCTCTTCCTCTGAATTGATTCTCGTTGTAATCATTCTGCTGTGGTTTGGTGTTTCTGGTACTTTTCATCGCACTGACGTGACGTTTCCATTAGTGGTTAGTCGAAGGCCCCGGTATCACTGCAAACGAATCAAAACCATAATTTCTCAATCCCCCGTGCCAGTGGAATCATCACTCATCTCATTGAAGGATTCAAAGAAAGAAAGGCAGTTAGAGTACCAATCATAGCAGCTACAACACACGCCAAAAGACATAAGGCGAAGCGTCACCGAAAGTGAACGCAGCTGAACTATCCTTCGTCGTACGATATCATCATTCATAGTAAGCCATTAGTTTCCATTAGCTGTTGAGCATATCCAGAATAATTTCCATTAGTTGTTGAGCATATCCAGAATAATTTCCATTAGTTGTTGAGCATATCCAGAATAATTTCCATTAGTTGTTGAGCATATCCAGAATAATTTCCATTAGTTGTTGAGCTTATCCAGAATAATTTCCATTAGTTGTTGAGTATATCCAGAATAATCTTCATTAGTTGTTGAGCTTATCAAGAAAACGTATTTTTCACTGGTCAACTACTGTCGTGCATTTAGACGTTTAGACCAGCATGGGTCACAGTCATGGCGATGCGTTTGTGGTCTTCACCGGTTCCCCATAGCTTGTCATGCGGAGTTGTTTCTGTGGGCCATATTTGTGTTATTAGAGTGATGAGAGTGATGTAGTCATTTAGTGTATGCTCTGAAGTCTGGTGGAGTCACTGAGTTCTATCTTTGCATAGGTTTGCTCTGAGGTCGCAATGATATGTTCTGAATCTGAATATCTTGGTCTGCTCATGCCTGCTAAATTTGTTTAAGCTGCAATGTTTAGGCTCACATATTCCATACAACTCCCTCCATTCTGTGTTCCTGGCCTGTTTTAAGCTGGCATGTTCTGGCTCACATTTTCCATATAAACTCCGTCCATTCTGTTTTCCTGGCTTGTTTTAAGCTGCCAAGTTCTGGCTCACATTTTCCATACAACTCCCTCCATTCTGTTTCCTGGCCTGTTTTAAGCTGTCATATTCTGGCTCACATTTTTCATATAAACTCCGCCCATTCTGTTTTCCTGGCTTGTTTTAGGCTGCCAAGTTCTGGCTCACATTTTCCATACAACTCCCTCCATTCTGTTTTCTTGGCCTGTTTTAAGCTGTCATGTTCTGGCTCACATTTTCCATATAAACTCCGTCCATTCTGTTTTCCTGGCTTGTTTTAAGCTGCAATGTTTAGGCTCACATTTTCCATACAACTCCCTCCATTCTGTTTTCCTGGCTTGTTTTAAGCTGTCATGTTCTGGCTCACATTTTCCATACAACTCCCTCCATTCTGTTTTCCTGGCCTGTTTTAAGCTGTCATGTACTGGCTCACATTTTCCATACAACTCCCTCCATTCTGTTTTCCTGGCTTGTTTTAAGCTGCAATGTTTAGGCTCACATTTTCCATACAACTCCCTCCATTCTGTTTTCTTGGCCTGTTTTAAGCTGTCATGTTCTGGCTCACATTTTCCATACAACTCCCTCCATTCTGTTTTCCTGGCCTGTTTTAAGCTGCCATGTTCTGGCTCACATTTTCCATATAAACTCCCTCCATTCTGTTTTCCTGGCTTGCTTTAGGATTGTCTTTAATTCTTCGAAGCTCTGGCTTGGACTGCTGAAGGTTCCCACCTACTCTTGCGAGCTCATGCGATACCACAGTGTGCTGGTATCCACTGCAGGATTAACGCTCCACTTGATTGATGATTATTGAAATAACTAGTAACAGGTCCATAAAATGTTGGATATATCCAGAAACGGAATAGACATGGAGACAGTTCAGAGCTACAACTACATTGGACATACCAGTGATGGAAAATATAAAATTGAAATAAACAAAAGTATAGAAATTGTAAAAAGTAATTTTAATGCCATGAAAAATATACTAACATCAAAACAAATAACACCAGGATTAAAACTAAGAAGAGCAAAATGTTGTATTTTCTCAACATTTCAGTATGGTGCAGAAACATGGACATTAGACAAGAAAACTGAACAATTTCCAAACTGAAGACTTTGAAATGTGGATTTATAGAAGAAGAGGAAGATTTGGATGGAAAGAAAAGAAAACAAACGATGAAGTTTTAAAATAACTAAAAATAAAAAGATAACTACTAAACACAATTCAAACAAGACAAATGAGATTTTTGGGGCATGTTAAAAGACACAGCAGCCAAATGACAGTAATCTTGGAAGGGAAAATACAAGGTACAAGAGGCAAGACTAACATGGATGAGTAACATCAAAAGATAAGTCAGTCTATGACAGCCTGCATCATCAAAGCAAGAGACAGAGCGAAAAGGCGGTCCATGGTAGCCAACCATCGATGCGGAGACGGCACTCAATGATGATGATGATACAGAAACAGTCGATTGTTTGATTTGATTATAAAGAAACAGTATTATTGGTCGGCGGATATACCTAGAAACATGTTACGTTTATTTTGGACATACTCAGAAAATAGCTCGTTTGTTTGAGGCCATACTCAGTAAACAGCTCATTTATTTGAGGACATACTTAGTAAACAGCTCATTTATTTGAGGACATACTCAGTAAACAGCTCATTTATTTGAGGACATAGTAAACAGCTCATTTGTTTGAGGACATACTCAGAAAACAGCTCGTTTGTTTGTGGACATATTCAGTAAACAGCTCGTTTGATTGTGGACATACTCAGTAAACAGCTCGTTTGTTTCAGGCCATACTCAGTAAACAGCTCATTTAATTTGAGGATATACTTAGTAAACAGCTCATTTGTTTGAGGACATACTCAAAAAACGGCTCGTTTGTTTGAGGACATACTCATAAAAAAAGCTCTTTTGTTTGTGGACATATTCAGTAAACAGCTCTTTTGTTTGTGGACATACTCAGAAAACAGCTCGTTTGTTTGAAGACATACTCAGAAAACAGCTCGTTTGGCTGCTGAACATAATCAGTAAACAGCTCATTTGTTTGTAGACATACACAGGAAACAGCTCGTTTGGTTGCTGGACATACTCAGTAAACAAACAGCTCGTTTGGTTGCTGGACATACTCAGTAAACAGCTCGTTTGTTTGTGGACATACTCAGTAAACAAACAGCTCGTTTGTTTGTGGACATACTCAGTAAACAACTCGTTTGTTTATGGACATACTCAGGAAACAGCTCGTTTGGCTGATCGACATACTGAGTAAACAGATCCTTTGTTTGTGGACATACTCAGTAAACAACTCGTTTGTTTGTGGACATACTCAGTAAACAGCTCGTTTGGTTGCTGGACATACTCAGAAAACAGCTCGTTTGTTTGTGGACATACTCAGTAAACAGCTCGTTTGTGTGTGGACATACTCAGAAAACAGCTCGTTTGGGTGCTGGACATACACAGTAAACAGCTCGTTTGTTTGTGGACATACTAAGTAAACAGCTCGTTTGTTTGTGGACATACTCAGAAAACAGCTCGTTTGTTTGTGGACATACTCAGTAAACAGCTCGGTTGTTTCTGGACATACTAAGAAAACAGCTCGTTTCGATGCTGGACATACTCGGTAAACAGCTCGTTTGTCTGTGGACATGCTTAGATAACAGCTCGTTTGGTTGCTGAACATACTCAGTAAACAGCTCGTTTGTTTGTGGACATACTCAGTAAACAGCTCGTTTGTGTGTGGACATACTCAGTAAACAGCTCGTTTGTGTGTGGACATACTCAGAAAACAGCTCGTTTGTTTGTGGACATACTCAGTAAACAGCTCGTTTGTTTGTGGACATACACAGTAAACAGCTCGTTTGTTTGTGGACATACACAGTAAACAGCTCGTTTGTTTGTGGACATACTCAGTAAACAGCTCGTTTGTTTGTGGACATACTCAGTAAACAGCTTGTTTGTTTGTGGACATACTCAGTAAACAGCTCGTTTGTTTGTGGACATACTCAGTAAACAGCTCGTTTGTTTGTGGACATACACAGTAAACAGCTCGTTTGTTTGTGGACATACTCAGTAAACAGCTCGTTTATTTGTGGACATACTCAGTAAACAGCTCGTTTGTTAGTGGACACACTCAGTAAACAGCTCGTTTGTTAGTGGACACACTCAGTAAACAGCTCGTTTGTTTGTGGACATACTCAGTAAACAGCTCGTTTGTTTGTGGACATACTCAGTAAACAGCTCGTTTGTTTGTGGACATACTCAGTAAACAGCTCGTTTGTTTGTGGACATACTCAGTAAACAGCTCGTTTGTTTGTGGACATACTCAGTAAACAGCTCGTTTGTTTGTGGACATACTCAGTAAACAGCTCGTTTGTTTGTGGACATACTCAGTAAACAGCTCGTTTGTTTGTGGACATACTCAGTAAACAGCTTGTTTGTTTGTGGACACACTCAGTAAACAGCTCGTTTGTTTGTGGACATACTCAGTAAACAGCTTATTTGTTTGTGGACACACTCAGTAAACAGCTCGTTTGTTTGTGGACATACTCGGTAAACAGCTCATTTGTTTGTGGACATACTCAGTAAACAGCTCGTTTGTTTGTGGACATACTCAGTAAACAGCTCGTTTGTTTGTGGACATACTCGGTAAACAGCTCATTTGTTTGTGGACATACTCAGTAAACAGCTCGTTTGTTTGTGGACATACTCAGTAAACAGCTCGTTTGTTTGTGGACATACTCAGTAAACAGCTCGTTTGTTTGTGGACATACTCGGTAAACAGCTCGTTTGTTTGTGGACATCCTCGGTAAACAGCTCGTTTGTTTGTGGACATACTCAGTAAACAGCTCGTTTGTTTGTGGACATACTCGGTAAACAGCTCGTTTGTTTGTGGACATACTCAGTAAACAGCTTATTTGTTTGTGGACACACTCGGTAAACAGCTCGTTTGTTTGTGGACATACTCAGTAAACAGATTATTTGTTTGTGGACATACTCGGTAAACAGCTCGTTTGTTTGTGGACATACTCAGTAAACAGCTCATTTGTTTGTGGACATACTCAGTAAACATCTCGTTTGGTTGCTGGACATAAGAAGAAATAGTTCAAATAGCGGACGGTGTATCAATGTATATTCGATTGTCGATCCTGTCAAGATCAGTTTTGCTTGATTGTCAATCCTGTCAATATCAATTTTGTTTGATTGCCAATCCTGTCAATATCAATTTTGTTTGATTGCCAATCATGTCAATATTAATTTTGTTTGATTGCCAATCATGTCAATATCAATTTTGTTTGAATGTCAATCATGTCAATATCAATTTTGTTTGATTGTCAATCCTTTCAATATCAATTTTGTTTGATTGCCAATCATGTCAATATCAATTTTGTTTGAAATGTCATTCATGTTATATCAATTTTGTTTGATTGTCAATCATGTTAGTATCAATTTTGTTTGATTGTCAATCATGTCAATATCAATTTTGTTTGATTGTCAATCATGTCAATATCTATTTTGTTTGCTTGTTGGTCATGTCAATATCAATTTTGTTTGATTGTTAATCAAGTTAGTATCAATTTTGCTTGATTGTTAATCAAGTTAGTATCAATTTTGTTTGATTGTCAATCATGTCAATATCAATTTTGTTTGATTGTCAATCATGTCAATATCTATTTTGTTTGCTTGTTGGTCATGTCAATATCAATTTTGTTTGCTTGTTGGTCATGTCAATATCAATTTTGTTTGATTGTTAATCAAGTTAGTATCAATTTTGTTTGATTGTCAATCAAGTTAGTATCAATTTTGTTTGATTGTCAATCATGTCAATATCAATTTTGTTTGCTTGTTGGTCATGTCAAGATCAATTTTGTTTGATTGTCGGATATGTCGGGATACAATTTGCTCTTCTCCATTTTCTGAGTTACAAGGATGAACATTCGATATAATAAATCGCACACAACAATTTTTTAGCCAAAGACGATACAGTTGATAGAACACAACGACTATAGAACACAACGATTATAGAACACAACGATTATAGAAAACAACGACTATAGAACACAACGACTATAGAACACAACGATTATAGAACACAACGATTATAGAACACAACGATTATAGAACACAACGATTATAGAACACAACGACTACAGAACAAACGACCATAGAACACAACGATTATAGAACACAACGACTATAGAACACAACGATTATAGAACACAACGATTATAGAACACAACGACTATAGGACACAACGATTATAGAACACAACGATTATAGAACACAACGACTATAGAACACAACGATTATAGAACACAACGACTACAGAACACAACGATTATAGAACACAACGATTATAGAACACAACGATTATAGAACACAACGATTATAGAACACAACGATTAACAAATCATTGAACAAACTGAACAGTTGCCGAGACAACACAACCACATTTCAATTCGTACAAAACATTTTACACCGATCAATTTGAAACAAAAGCAACCCAAAATACATTTTCTTCTGTAACATTTATTAAGCAACAAATACTAACTATAACCATTTATTTCTGAACAAATATAAACGTGGAAAAAAGGAAATTAATTAATTAATAATCAATGTTATAACTAACCAAGAGAGATAATCATATTTTTTAAACAGTGCTCAGGTTACAGTTATCGCCCATTATGATCCAACATTCTTAACACATTAAGTACCACGGAGTCACTCATCGCGGTTCTAGTTCATCATCATCATTCAGTGCCGTCTCCGTATCGAAGGTTGGCTACCATGGAGCGTCATTCCACTCTGTCGCTTGCTTTGATGGTGCAGATTGTCATAGGGTGACTTGTCCATCTTTTGATGTTACTCGTCCATGTTAGTCTTGGTCTGCCTCTGCCCCTTTTACCTTGCATTTTCCCTTCCAATATTACTTTTATTAGGCTGCTGTGTCTTTTAACATGCCCCACAAATTTTATTTGTTCTTGTTCTAATTGTGTTTAGTAGTTCTCTTTTCATTTTTAGTTGTTTTAAAACGTCATCGTTTGTTTTCTTTTCCTTCCTATGCGACCCATTCTTCTATAAATCCACATTTTAAAGGCTTCAATTTTCTGTTCTGTTTTCTTGTCTAATGCCCATGTTTCTGCACCATACAGGAATATTGAGAAGATGTAACATTTTGCTGTTCTTAGTTTTAGCCCTGGTGTTCTTTGTTTTGATTTTAGTATATTTCTTCATGGCTTTAAAATTACTTTATGCCATTCCTATTCTTTTGTTTATTTCAGTTTTACATTTTCCATCACCGGCTTTAGTTACTGATGAAAAAAAAAAAAAAAAAAAAACAGGAGTCAATTTTTGCGGCGTTTAATTTAATGTTGTTTTCGCAATCATTTCCACTAAAACCTTGTAATTCTCTTATTTAAACTCTTTTCCTACTTCCCGAGAAAATTGAATAAACTGCATATTTTAGAGCAACTTTCACTTGTTTTCTCGCAGTTATTTAGAATTTTAAAACATTTGTGAAAAACGTCCGTGCCACGGTGTGTTAAACCTCTTGGGAGTAAATGTGTTAAACCTCTTGGGAGTAAATGTGTTAAACCTCTTGGGAGTAAATGTGTTAAACAATTCCATTATTAAAGTCTTAAAGTAGACGACAGCACGGCGAATAATTAACGCTCATTTTTCACACCAAAAAAACTACTTTTTCACTTGTTCGTTTGCTCTTCTATTTTGACTATTATTTCGCTTTCTTCAGGACAATCGTTCGTGCATCATTTTACTGCCGTTCATTCTGAGAGCTCGTCTCACTTTTTTCGTTTCGAAAATTGTCTTTTATATATTCTCTATTCTCATTCAAATTAGTGATGTCAATAATTTAACTGTTTACTGAAGATTACTACACCTCCTCAATTATTAGTTTTCTATAAATGATAACATTATGGAAAAGTACCTGTCAAGTACTAGTGGAAAAAGAGATACAGCGAAGACGATGACGCTAGATAGGACACACACTGCGAAAGTCAACTGAGACTGAGACACGCATGTCCGTTTTTATGGAATCCCCAGAGGAAAAGACAAAGAGGAAGACCAAAATATTCCTGGAATAGACAGGTGGAAGCAGAGATGAAAAATGACGGGGAAGACATGGAACGATCTTAAAAGAATGGCAAGAAACAGAACGGCTTGGAAAGTGATTGTTGAAGACCTATGCTCCACAGGGAGCTGAAAGGAAGAAGAAGAAGATGATAAATGATAAACATCATAAGTATGAACAATCTCGCTAACAACAAGGAAGAAAAGCGATTCACTCGAAACAAAATACTACCAAAAAAAAACCTTAAGATACACCGGATTATGAAAAATAGCATTTAATGCATATTAAAAGGTTTAAACATTAACAAGAACTGGCTTATAAACACCATTCTACGAGGAAATTAAAACACTATGGCCGCGCCAAAAGACAGCGGGCTGGAAAGAACACTAATAAAAGACATGGTTCTTAGGTGACGCATCAGGGACAGACTTAGAATAAGGTGGTTGCAAGACATCAAGGTGACCTTGAACATGACAACAGAAGAAGTAGGAGACAGCTAGAGACAGATTCTTTCAGGCGGGCTGTGGTGAGTGCATCGTTCTGCAAAGGACATGCGGCCTGATGATGATGATGATGATGAACATCAGGTTTGCCAAATGCTACATTTATTCATCTAAATCGTTACATTTACTCAACATTCCTGCATGGCGCAGAAACATGGACATTAAATAAGAAAACAGAGCAGAAAATTGAAGCCTTTCATGATGGTCCAATGCAGATCTATAGGAAAATGGGGAGAATTGGATAGAAGGAAATGAAGACAAGCAAGGAAGTTCTGAATCAGCTGAAAATGGAAAAAAAAAGAGAAAAAAAGAAATACTTAACACAATTTAAAAATGAAAATTGAAATTTTTTGGACGTGAAGAGACACAATACGCTACTAAAAGTCATCATGGAAGGGAAGATACAAGGTACACGAGGCAGAGGCAGACCAAGGCTAAAGTGTACTGAAAAAAATCAAAAGATGGACAGGTGAACACATGAAAATGTGTACCATCAAGACAAGAGTCACTGTAGAATAGTGCTCCATGGTAGCCAACCTTCGATGTGGAGACGGCACACAATGAATGAATGACGATCCATAGTAGCCAACCTTCGATGTGGAGACATCAACCAATGATTGAACGACGATCCATAGTAGCAAACCTTCGATGTGGAGACATCAACCAATGATTGAATGACGATCCATGGTAGCCAACCTTCGATGTGGAGACATCAACCAATGAATGAATAAATAATATATCTCCCAATATCTATATAATTATCCCAACTATTTGCATTCAACAAATTATATATATATATATATATGTATTTCACTCAATAATTCTATAATGACCTCAAATATTAATGTTCTACAGATGATCTATCTATCTATAACTCTACAATCATCGTAATTAGTTATTCATATTCTACAAACAACTGAAGAGAACAACTGGAATATATTGTAACAACTGGAAAAATTGAGGGACGAAGAGATAGAGGGAAGCAAAGAGAAAAAATAACAGACAGCTTAAGAGAATGGCTTAGCAGTAGGTCAACAACAGAAATGATAAATAGCTGCCGGGGATCGAAAGTTGTGGAGAGACATGATCACCTACGCCAGTAGTCCCGGTACTTGATGATGATGATGATTCTACAAACATGTACCCATCAACAAATATTTCATCTTCTCATCGAGTCCGTGTCTTATAAATGATCTAAATACTAACTAATCTTTAGTCTCACCAACTATTCATGTCCCACAAATGATGCATCAAACGTCCTCTTCATCAAAACTGCGATGCTTATATGCCAAAAGTGTTTCTTTCTTATATGCCAAAGGTGTTTCTTTCTTATATGCCAAGAGTGTTTCTTTCTTATATGCCAAAAGTGTTTCTTTCTTGTATGCCAAAGTGTTTCTATCTTATATGCCAAAAGTGTTTATTTCTTATATGTCAAAAGTGTTTGTTTCTTATATGCCAAAAGTGTTTATTTCTTATATGCCAAAAGTGTTTCTTTCTTATATGCCAAATGTGGTTCTTTCTTATATGCCAAAAATGTTTCTTTCTTATGTGCCAAAAGTGTTTCTTTCTTATGTGCAAAAAGTGTTTATTTCTTATATGCCAAAAGTGTTATGTATTATGTGCCAAAAGTGTTATGTATTATATGCCAAAAGTGTTTATGTATTATATGCCAAAAGTGTTTCTTTCATATGTGCCAAAAGTATTTCTTTCTTATAGGCCAAAAGTGTTTCTTTCTTATATGCCAAATTGTTTATTTTTTATGTGCCAAAAGTGTTTCTTTCTTATATTCCAAAAGTGTTTCTTTATTATATGCCAAAAGTGCTTCTTTCTTATATGCCAAAAGTGTTTCTTTATTATATGCCAAAAGTGTTTCTTTCTTTGGCGTTTTCACGAAAAGCGTCGCTCTCTCTCTCTCTCTCTCTCTCTCTCTCTACACACCCCCTCTATCTACACACCACCTCTATCTACCTCCTCTCTCTTTTGTCATGCACATCTCCCTTCCTCCTTTCTCTTTCACTCTTTTTCTCCTTCTTTCTCTCTCTCTCTATACGCATTTTCTCTCTCCCCCTCTCTTTCTCTCTCTTTCTCTCCACTTTCTCTCATTTTATCCTATTTCCGGACTGTGGAACTTCCCGAACTGTGGAACTTCCCGAACTGTGGAACGTCCTGGACTGTGGAACTTCCAGAACTGTGGAACTTCCTGGACTGTGGAACTTCCCGAACTGTGGAACTTCCCGTACTGTGGAACTTCCCGAACTGCGGAACGTCCTGGACTGTGGAACTTCGTGAACACAGTGTGTACCAAACAAACAAATGCTGTTGTTGTCCTTGTCATAGTAGGTTCAGTTGATGTTGCAAATATTTAGTCTCCAGCAGAGCTCGCGAAATCGAGAAAGTCATTGCAGTTTGTTAAATAAATAACTGTAGTCATAGAACAAACGGCTCTGGTCCATCTCGAAGCATTAATATATCTACTCTCCCTTCATTTCCCCTCTCTGTTCTTTATTTTTCTATTTCTAGCGCGTTGCTCACGCTACATGTTTTACAAGACACTGCCACGTCATACTCTGATATCTTTCGCATTCTTCTTTCTTTCTTTCTTTTCTCTTTCACTGATACCGCAAAGGCGTCGTGGTTTATATCATTTGTCGTTCTTGAGCTGCTCGAATTGTCTGAATTAGTGATTTTCCTTTGTTGTTACATGTCTCTGTCACTGCATCTATCCATCTTCTTCTAGGTCTTCCTCTTGGTCTTTTCCCATGTGTTCTCGAGAAGAACGCCCTTGATGGTGATTGGTGAGGATTCATTCTGACCAGGTGGCCAAACCATTTAAGTTGTTGTTGTTCTATATATTCTGGGCAGGGTTTTATTCCTACCATTTTTCTTATGGTTTCATTTGGTATTCTATCTCTTCTTGTGTAAAGTTCTCTCAGTAAAGGTCTTTCACGTTAAGCTGCTTTAATTGTTCTACCAGACATTACCACTCCAATTTCTGACAGCATTCACATCGGTTAGCGCAATCGATAGGCGGTTGGCTTACCACGGCAACAGCCGGGTTCGTAATCCTGGCGAGGACACCTGGGTTTTACTAATTCCCTAAAAATTAGTAGGAGCCGCGATAGCTCAGTGGTTAGTGAACTGGACTACTACGGACAAGGGGTAGGGTTCGATCCCAACCGACGGCTCCGGGTTCACCCAGCCTTAAATGGGTACCGGATTTTTTCTGGGAAAGTAAAAGCAGCACGGGCGTAATACCGACCACATTACCCCAAAAATCATGTGCTGAAGGTCTGTAAAATATAGGGTCACTAACACCATATTTCCCTATACGCCACTTGGCGTGACGGGGGGTACTTTACTTTTACTTATTCACATTCTATTACTTTAATTGTTCTACTAGACAGTAACACGTCACACTCTTGAACGTCATACACAGCTTTCTTTCTTTTTTTCTTGCGTTCACTTTTGTTTTCTAACACCCCCTCCCCACCCCTCCCCAACCTCCTCCTTCTTATTAAAATTCGACAGAGAAAGTAAAAATTAAAAAAAATTTATTGATCTTTTCCTCAAAGATATAATATCTACAAGATGTGTTTCCGTTACTTCAATGATATAATATCTACAAGGTGTGTTTCCGTTACTTCAATGATATAATATCTACAAGATGTGTTTCCGTTACTTCAATGATATAATATCTACAAGGTGTGTTTCCGTTACTTCAATGATATAATATCTACAAGGTGTGTTTCCGTTACTTCAATGATATAATATCTACAAGGTGTGTTTCCGTTACTTCAATGATATAATATCTACAAGGTGTGTTTCCGTTACTTCAATGATATAATATCTACAAGGTGTGTTTCCGTTACTTCAATGATATAAAACCTACAAGGTGTGTTTCTGTTACTTCAATGATGTAATATCTACAAGGTGTGTTTCCGTTACTTCAATGATATAATATCTACAAGGTGTGTTTCCCTTACTTCAATGATATAATATCTACAAGGTGTGTTTCCCTTACTTCAATGATATAATATCTACAAGGTGTGTTTTCGTTACTTCAAAGATATAATATCTACAAGGTGTGTTTCTGTTACTTCAATGATATAATATCTACAAGGTGTGTTTCCGTTACTTCAATGATATAAAACCTACAAGCTGTGTTTCCGTTACTTCAATGATATAAAACCTACAAGGTGTGTTTCCGTTACCTCAATGATATAAAACCTACAAGGTGTGTTTCCGTTACTTCAATGATATAATATCTACAAGGTGTGTTTCCGTTACTTCAATGATATAAAACCTACAAGGTGTGTTTCCGTTACTTCAATGATATAATATCTACAAGGTGTGTTTCTGTTACCTCAATGATATAAAACCTACAAGGTGTCTTTCCGTTACTTCAATGATATAAAACCTACAAGGTGTGTTTCCGTTACCTTAATGATATAAAACCTACAAGGTGTGTTTCCGTTACCTTAATAATATAAAACCTACAAGGTGTGTTTCCGTTACCTTAATGATATAAAACCTACAAGATGTGTTTCCGTTACCTTAATGATATTAAACCTACAAGGTTTGTTTCCGTTACCTTAATGATGTAAAACCTACAAGGTGTGTTTCCGTTACCTTAATGATATAAAACCTACAAGATGTGTTTCCGTTACTTCAATGATATAAAACATACAAGGTGTGTTTCCGTTACCTCAATGATATAAAACCTACAAGGTGTGTTTCCGTTACCTCAATGATATAAAACCTACAAGGTGTGTTTCCGTTGCCTCAATGATATAAAACCTACAAGGAGTGTTTCCATTACTTCAATGATATAAAACCTACAAGGAGTGTTTCCGTTACCTTAATGATATAAAACCTACAAGGTGTGTTTCCTTTACTTCAATGATATAATACCTACAAGGTGTGTTTCTGTTAACTCAATGATATAAAACCTACAAGAAGTGTTTCCGTTACATCAATGATATAATACCTACAAGGTGTGTTTCTGTTAACTCAATGATATAAAACCTACAAGGAGTGTTTCCGTTACCTCAATGATATAAAACCTACAAGGAGTGTTTCCGTTACCTCAATGATATAAAATCTACAAGGAGTGTTTCCGTTACCTCAATGATATAAAATCTACAAGGAGTGTTTCCGTTACCTCAATGATATAAAACCTGCAAGGTGTGTTTCCATTACTTCAATGATATAAAACCTGCAAGGTGTGTTTCCGTTACCTTAATGATATAAAACCTACAAGGTGTGTTTCCGTTACATCAATGATATAAAACCTGTATAGTGTGTTTCCATTACTTCAATGATATAAAACCTACAAGGTGTGTTTCCGTTACCTTAATGATATAAAACCTGTATAGTGTGTTTCCATTACTTCAATGATATAAAACCTGCAAGGTGTGTTTCCGTTACCTCAATGATATAAAACCTACAAGGTGTGTTTCCATTACCTCAATGATGTAAAAACTACAAGGTGTGTTTCTGTTACTTCAATGATATAAAACCTACAAGGTGTGTTTCTGTTACCTCAATGATATAAAACCTACAAGGTGTGTTTCTGTTAACTCAATGATATAAAACCTACAATGTGTGTTTCTGTTACCTCAATGATATAAAACCTACAAGGTGTGTTTCTGTTACCTCAATGATATAAAACCTACAAGGTGTGTTTCTGTTACCTCAATGATATACAACATACAAGGAGTGTTTCTGTTACCTCAGTGATATAAAACCTACAAGGCGTGTTTCCATTACCTCAATGATATAAAACCTACAAAGCGTGTTTCCATTACCTTAATGATATAAAACCTACAAGGTGTGTTTCTGTTACCTCAATGATATACAACATACAAGGTGTGTTTCTGTTACCTCAATGATATACGACATACAAGGAGTGTTTCTGTTACCTCAGTGATATAAAACCTACAAGGCGTGTTTCCATTACCTCAATGATATAAAACCTACAAGTTGTGTTTCCGTTACTTCAAAGATATAAAACCTATAAGGTGTGTTTCTGTTACCTGAATGATATAAAACCTACAAGGTGTGTTTCTGTTACCTCAATGATATACAACATACAAGGAGTGTTTCTGTTACCTCAGTGATATAAAACCTACAAGGCGTGTTTCCATTACCTCAATGATATAAAACCTACAAAGCGTGTTTCCATTACCTTAATGATATAAAACCTACAAGGTGTGTTTCTGTTACCTCAATGATATACAACATACAAGGTGTGTTTCTGTTACCTCAATGATATACGACATACAAGGAGTGTTTCTGTTACCTCAGTGATATAAAACCTACAAGGCGTGTTTCCATTACCTCAATGATATAAAACCTACAAGTTGTGTTTCCGTTACTTCAAAGATATAAAACCTATAAGGTGTGTTTCTGTTATATCAATGATATAAAACCTACAAGGCGTGTTTCCATTACCTCAATGATATAAAACCTACAAGGCGTGTTTCCATTACCTCAATGATATAAAACCTACAAGGCGTGTTTCCATTACCTCAATGATATAAAACCTACAAGGCGTGCTTCCATTACCTCAATGATATAAAACCTACAAGGCGTGTTTCTATTACCTCAATGATATAAAACCTAAAAGGTGTGCTTCCATTAACTCAATGATATAAAACCTACAAGGTGTGTTTCCATTACCTCAATGATATAAAACCCACAAGGTGTATTTCCGTTACCTCAATGATATAAAACCTACAAGGCGTGTTTCCATTACCTCAATGACATAAAACCTACAAGGTGTGTTTCCATTACCTCAATTATATAAAACCTACAAGGTGTGTTTCCATTACCTCAATGATATAAAACCTAAAAGGCGTGCTTCCATTACCTCAATGATATAAAACCTACAAGGCGTGTTTCCATTACCTCAATGATATAAAACCTACAAGGCGTGTTTCCATTACCTCGATGATATAAAACCTACAAGGCGTGTTTCCATTACCTCAATGATATAAAACCTACAAGGTGTGTTTCCATTACCTCAATGATATAAAACCTAAAAGGCGTGCTTCCATTACCTCAATGATATAAAACCTACAAGGCGTGTTTCCATTTCCTCAATGATATAAAACCTACAAGGCGTGTTTCCATTACCTCGATGATATAAAACCTACAAGGCGTGCTTCCATTACCTCAATGATATAAAACCTACAAGGTGTGTTTCCATTACCTCAATGATGTAAAACCTACAAGGTGTGTTTCTGTTAACTCAATGATATAAAACCTACAAGGTGCGTTTCTGTTAACTCAATGATATAAAACCTACAAGGTGCGTTTCTTTTAACTCAATGATATAAAACCTACAAGGCGTGCATCCATTACCTTCTAGCTATGAATCTACTGGAGGCTTATACTCAGAGATTGATTCAACTTCGGTGACTGAACTCTCGGAATTTGACATGAAGTCCAGCTGCAGGTCGGCCTCGTGCTTGGCCAGAATGCGCATAATTGGGCGGAACTGTTGGGTGTAAGGTCAGAGGTTAGAGGTTAGAGATGCGGAGGAATCGATATACAAACAGATATAGATGAATGGATTGTTCTTTGGATTGATCGTTCGTTGGGTTGACCGTTGTTTGGGTTGATCGTTTATTGGGATGATCGTTGGTTGGGTTGATCGCTGATTGAGTTGATCGTTGATTGGGGTGATCGTTTAATGGGTTGATCGTTGATTGGGGTGATCGTTTATTGGGTTGATCGTTGGTTGGGGTGATCGTTTATTGGGTTGATCGTTGGTTGGGGTGATCGTTTATTGTGTTGATTGTTGGTTGGGTAGATCGTTGATTGGGGTGATCGTTTATTGGGTTGATCGTTGGTTGGGTTGATCGTAGGTTGGGGTGATCGTTTATTGGTTTGATCGTTGATTGGTGTGATCTTTTATTGGGTTGATCATTGATTGGGTTGATCGATGGTTGGGGTGATCGTTTATTGGGTTGATCGTTGGTAGGTGTGATCGTTTATTGGGTTGATTGTTGGATGGGTTGATCGTTGATTGGGGTGATCGTTTATTTGGTTGATCGTTGGTTGGGTTGAGCGTTAGTTGGTTTTACCGTTGGTTGGGTTGATTGTTAGTTGGGGTGATTGTTGGTTGGGGTGAATGTTGGATGGGTTGATCATTGATTGAAAGATTGGTTAATTGATGGTTAGTTAGATGGGTGGTGAAATATTTTTCGATGGATTCACGGTGAACAGATATATGGATACCACAAATATATTTGTATAGTTAGGCGGTCTAGCAGGTGGAAGGATAAATAAACGATGGTTGGATAAAGGATGATTGGACGAATGGCTAGACACAACTCTTGTTGATGAATTGTAGCATAAAGGATTTTTAGACGGATGACTGGATAACTGATGGTTGGAGGAATGGTTGATTAAAGGATGATTGAAAGAGGAATAGACGATGGTTAAATATGTATGGATGGCTGTATAAATGATGATTGTTAGCTGGGTGGATGGATTAATTGAAGTACTATAAATAAACAGATTGATGATAATTATATATATATATATCATCATCAAGTACAGGGCCTCTGGCGTAGGTGATCATGTCTCTCCACGACAGTTATTTATCATTTCTATTTTTGACCTTCTGCCAATCCATTCTCTTAAGCTGTCTGGTAACTTTTCTCTTTGCTTCCCTCTATCTCTTCGTCCCTCAATTTTCCCAGTTGTTACAATATATTCTAGTTGTTCTCTTCTCATTACATGGCCAAAAAATGTTGATTGTTTCTTCCTAATATTGGAAATTAGCTCTCTTTTTTGCTTTGGCCTCTTTCATAACGTTTTCATTACTCTACTTAGCAGTCCATGGTATTCTCAACATTCTTCTGTAAAACCACACTTCTGCAGACTCCAGTGATTTTCTTGTCTGTTGTCCTATTGTCCATGATTGACATCCAAATGTTAAGACTATATGTATATATATATATAAAGAGAGAGAGAGAGAGTGAGAGAGAGAGAGAGCGCGAGAAATTTTTGATAGTTAGAATAGATGGATATGAGGATTTGAAAGAGGAACGGATTTATGTACAAACAGATATGAAGAGAGACAATGATAAACAAAAAGGAAGTGAACAAGGATAAATATATTTACATATAACTTCATCTTTGTTGTTATTGTCATCGTCTCGTTGCTACTGCCAGTTATGTTATCACTATTATTAATTTGTATAGTTTCATGACTGCAGTGACTATATTGCACTGACTTGGCTCAAGGCAAATGGATGCCTAGGGAAAGATAAATCGGCTCCAACACTTTTCACAACAAGTGAGTTGTTGTGAAAAGTACAACAAACTAAACCACGAACATGTCCGAACACAACAAACTAAACCACGAACATGTCCGAACACAACAAACTAAACCACGAACATGTCCGAACACAACAAACTAAACAACAAACATGTCCGAGTACAACAAACTAAACCACCAACATGTCCGAACACAACAAATTAAACCACCAACATTTCCGAACACAACAAACTAAACCACCAACATGTCCGAGTACAACAAATTAAACCACCAACATGTCCGAGTACAACAACTAAACCATCAACATGTCCGAGTACAACAAACTAAACCACCAACATGTCCGAGTACAACAAACTAAACCATCAACATGTCCGAGTACAACCGAGTACAACAAACTAAACCACCAACATGTCCGAGTACAACAAACCAAACCATCAACATGTCCGAGTACAACAAACTAAACCACGAACATGTCAGAACACAACAAACTAAACCACGAACATGTCCGAACACAACAAACTAAACCACGAACATGTCCGAACACAACAAACTAAACAACAAACATGTCCAAACACAACAAACTAAACCACGAACATGTCCGAGTACAACAAACTAAACCACCAACATGTCCGAGTACAACAAACTAAACCACCGACATGTCCGAACACAACAAACTAAACCACCAACAACTCAGAGTACAACAAACTAAACCACCAACATGTCCGAGTACAACAAACTAAACCACCAACATGTCCAAGTACAACAAACTAAACCACCAACATGTCAGAACACAACAAACTAAACCACCAACCTGTCCGAACACAACAAACTAAACCACCAACATGTCCGAGTACAACAAACTAAACCACCAACATGTCCGAACACAACAAACTAAACCATCAACATGTCCGAGTACAACAAACTAAACCACCAACATGTCCGAACACAACAAACTAAACCACCAACATGTCCGAACACAACAAACTAAACCACCAACATGTCCGAACACAACAAACTAAACCACCGACATGTCCGAGTACAACAAACTAAACCACCAACATGTCCGAGTACAACAAACTAAACCACCGACATGTCCGAACACAACAAACTAAACCACCAACATGTCCGAACACATTAAACTAAACCACCAACATGTCCGAACACAACAAACTAAACCACCAACATGTCCGAGTACAACAAACTAAACCACCAACATGTCCGAGTACAACAAACTAAACCACCGACATGTCCGAACACAACAAACTAAACCACCAACATGTCCGAACACAACAAACTAAACCACCAACATGTCCGAGTACAACAAACTAAACCACCGACATGTCCGAACACAACAAACTAAACCACCAACATGTCCGAACACAACAAACTAAACCACGAACATGTCCGAACACAACAAACTAAAACACCAACATGTCCGAACACAACAAACTAAACCACCAACATGTCCGAACACAACAAACTAAACCACCAACATGTCCGAGTACAACAAACTAAACCACCGACATGTCCGAACACAACAAACAAAACCACCAACATGTCCGATCACAACAAACTAAACCACTAACATGTCCGAACACAACAAACTAAAACACCAACATGTCCGAGTACAACAAACTAAACGACCAACATGTCCGAGTACAACAAACTAAACCACCAACATGTCCGAACACAACAAACTAAACCACCAACATGTCCGAACACAACAAACTAAACCACCAACATGTCCGAACACAACAAACTAAAACACCAACATGTCCGAGTACAACAAACTAAACCACCGACATGTCCGAACACAACAAACTAAACCACCAACATGTCCGAGTACAACAAACTAAACCACCAACATGTCCGAGTACAACAAACTAAACAACCGACATGTCCGAACACAACAAACTAAACCACCAACATGTCCGAACACAACAAACTAAACCACCAACATGTCCGAACACAACAAACTAAAACACCTACATGTCCGAGTACAACAAACTAAACCACCGACATGTCCGAACACAACAAACTAAACCACCAACATGTCCGAGTACAACAAACTAAACCACCGACATGTCCGAACACAACAAACTAAACCACCAACATGTCCGAACACAACAAACTAAACCACCAACATGTCCGAACACAACAAACTAAACCACCAACATGTCCGAACACAACAAACTAAAACACCAACATGTCCGAGTACAACAAACTAAACGACCAGACTTAAAAAATCCAAAATATCAACTACCTCGCGCGGCAAGATGTCAGAAACTGAAAGAAAGCTCCGAATCGCATTGGCGTCAAATACCTTTAACAAGATCTCAAATATTTGGATTTCAAGGGCACTCAGTAACCACACAGGCCGTTATATGGAGACCATGAAGTAAAAGAAACCGAGGAAGACCGAAAGTAGAACCATTATCAAAGAGAGCACAGCTATGGGTCTTAGATACAATCAAGAACTGGGTCTCAGATACAATCAAGAACTGGGTCTCAGAGACAATCAAGAACTGGGTCTCAGAAACAATCAAGAACTGGGTCTCAGAAACAGTCAAGAACTGGGTCTCAGATACAATCAAGAACCGGTTCTCAGAAACAACCAAGAACTGGGTCTCAGAAACAATCAAGAACTGGGTCTCAGATACAATCAAGAACTGGGTCTCAGATACAATCAAGAACTGGGTCTCAGATACAATCAAGAACTGGGTCTCAGAAACAATCAAAAACTGGGTCTCAGATACAATCAAGAACTGGGTCTCAGAAACAATCAAGAACTGGGTCTCAGATACAATCAAGAACTGGGTCTCAGAAACAATCAAGAACTGGGTCTCAGATACAATCAAGAACTGGGTCTCAGATACAAACAAGAACTGGGTCTTAGAAACAATCAAGAACTGGGTCTCAGAAACAACCAAGAACTAGGTCTCAGAAACAACCAAGAAATGCGTCTCAGAAACAATCAAGAACTGGGTCTCAGAAACAATCAAGAAAGGTGTCTCAGAAACAATCAAGAACCTAGGGTTTCCAACCAATCTAGGGTTGTTCTCAAGTCATCCAGCTCACTGTTCCTGTGGGTTTTTAGAGCTGTAAGGACTGACATACGATTTGAGGCTGAGGATTAATCCTTCACTGTTTGATATTCAGCTACATTTATTTATTCATTTCAGGATATAACCTACATTTGGTTTTGTTGTGAAAGCCTCCAGCTCATTTGGAGAGTATAATCTGAAGTTTTAGTTACAGTATCTTCTTCTTTCCTTCCTCATTTCCCTTTCAGCGTCGATGAGAGATATAGTTTGGTATAGTATTTAGTAGTAAAAAACAGTAAAGAGCCCCCGTCACGCCAAGTGGCGTATAGGGAATATGGTGTTCGTGACCATAAATTTTACAGACCTTCAACACATGATTTTTGGGGTTAAGTGGTCGGTATTGCGCCCGTGCTGGTTTACTTTCTCAGAAAAAACCGGTACCCATTAAAGGATGGGTGAACCCGGAAGCCGTCGGTCGGGATCGAACCCTACCTCTTGTCCTTTGTAGTCCATTTCACTAACCACTGAGCTATCGCGGCTCCTTATAGTATATAGTTTATATATATATATATATATATATATATATATATATATATATATATATATATATATCTTTTGCTCAACTGTTGGCTTTTGCTGCTGTTATGTTTCCTACTGTTTTTTAACATTCTCGTGGTAGCCTAATTGGGAAAACCACCCGATTGGGCTACCGACGTTCGGACAACCCGTGTTCGATTCCCACTGGAGGCAGTTTGAATTGTACGCGAGGTTAGAAAAACAAAATACCCCAGCGGTCGACCCAGCCGCTGATAGATATGAGTACCAGGGTATTACTCTAGGAAGGCGAGAAATGCCGCCTCGCATCGTGAGTTTCGAAGCTTGATGCGACACTATCCAGAAGTCACGGAAGACTTCTGGACAGGCCGCCGAGCACATATGGGTGGAAACTCGCGTGCTAAGACGCCGGTTCAAGTCTCGTACTTTACATTTACCATTACCATTACCGTTATCTTCTAACATTCTAAAAATCCATCTATTTCCTGGTCCCTGAAGTCTGGTGTTCTTGCACATTTTATTCAAGGCTCGGTGTGTTCTTTTTTTTATTTCTGTCTTATAGCGTGGCCAGACAATTTTATCTTCTTCCTCTTCTCTCCTTGCTGATTTGCCAGCATTGAAGCATTTTTCTGTTGTCATTTATGTTTTCAACGGCGGGAATTTTTCTTAGCTTATTTTTTTCTCAGTTCTTCATTTCTGATCTTATCTCTCATGCTGTTTTATGTCATTCGTCTAACATGTTTCATCTCGGTAGTGGACATTTTTCTCATTATTCTTGAGTATAGAGTCCATGTAATAACGTGTTTTTGGTTTTACAAATTAAATATTCTACACGCGAATGTGACATTTGTCGTTGTAACTAACGTTTATTCCCATGACTATTATGTATTTTATCCCGACACATTATGCAGGTTTTGTGGGAAATACATAATGTCATAAACTTGCACAGACATTCTGTATAATTGTGTTTGTGATGGGAACTGTCTCAAATAATACAACACGCACACGACCGTTGCGTAATCTCTTGACTTGACACAACACACATGCAAACGCAGTCTAACGACGTCATTTGGCTACAAAACAGAAGCGACCGCAGTCTAACGTCGTCACCTAGCTACAAAATACAGGCGACCGCAGTCTAACGTCGTCACCTGGCTACAAAATACAGGCGACCGCAGTCTAACGTCGTCACCTGGCTACAAAATACAGGCGACCGCAGTCTAACGTCGTCACCTAGCTACAAAATACAGGCGACCGCAGTCTAACGTCGTCACCTGGCTACAAAATACAGGCGACCGCAGTCTAACGTCGTCACCTGGCTACAAAATACAGGCGACCACAGTCTAACGTCGTCACCTGGCTACAAAATACAGGCGACCGCAGTCTAACGTCGTCACCTAGCTACAAAATACAGGCGACCGCAGTCTAACGTCGTCACCTGGCTACAAAATACAGGCGACCGCAGTCTAACGTCGTCACCTGGCTACAAAATACAGGCGACCGCAGTCTAACGTCGTCACCTGGCTACAAAATACAGGCGACCGCAGTCTAACGTCGTCACCTGGCTACAAAATACAGGCGACCGCAGTCTAACGTCGTCACCTGGCTACAAAATACAGGCGACCGCAGTCTAACGTCGTCACCTGGCTACAAAATACAGGCGACCGCAGTCTAACGTCGATGACAATCAAAATACACTCGACCGTAGTCGAACATGATACACAAAACACACGGGGCCGTAGTCTATCGTCGTCACAACGCACACTCGACCGTAGCAAAGTCGTCACTTGACACATAACCAACACACAACCGTAGTCTATCGTCGTCACAAGACACACTCGACCGTAGTCCAAAGTCGTCACTTGACACATAACCAACACACAACCGTAGTCTATCATCGTCACGTGATACACAACACACAGACACACACTAGACCGTAGTCCAAAGTCGCCACTTGACACATAACCAACACACAACCGTAGTCTATCATCGTCACGTGATACACAACACACAGACACACACTAGACCGTAGTCCAAAGTCGTCACTTGACACATAACCAACACACAACCGTAGTCTATCGTCGTCACAAGACACACTCGACCGTAGTCCAAAGTCGTCACTTGACACATAACCAACACACAACCGTAGTCTATCATCGTCACGTGATACACATCACACAGACACACACACGACCATAGTCTAACGCCGTGACACGACACAAGACATATAAATGTACCTTCATCCAAGGTAGAAATGTTGGCAACTGTTCCTGGAAGTCTGTCTCAATAACAAGTTGAATGACGGGGGTGAAGATGACCCCAGATCGTGCAAAACACAGAACACACATGGAGTTAGGATTGCATCTGTCAACATAATAACACATCAAATATATTTAATTTTATGTTGCATGAAAGGGAAGTAAATACAACACATATAGCACAGCTGTTTCTCATTGGTACTTTAGCTAGTTTTATCTTTTGTGCCTTTGCAGGAAGATAAAATGCACGTTCTTCTTTTATTGAACATTCAAAGTTATCAAAGGAAGCGGTATGTTCATCATCATAATTATGTGCCGTCTCCGCATCGAAGGTTGGCTACCATCGAGCGCCATTACACGCTGTCTCTTGCATTGATGGTGCAGATTGTCATAGGTTGACTTGCCCATCTTTATATGTTACTCGTCCATGTTAGTCTTGGTCTACCTCTGCCTCTTTTACCCTGTAATTTCCTTTTTAATATTACTTTTAGTAGGCTGTTGTGTCTTTTAACAAGCCCCAAAAATTTCATTTGTCTTCTGCTAATTGTGATTAGTAGTTCTCTTTTCATTTTTAGTTGTTTTAAAACTTCATCGTTTGTTTTCTTTTCTTTCCACCCAATTCTGCCTATTCTTCTATAAATCCACATTCCAAAGGCTTCAATTTTCTGTTCTGTTTTCTTGTCTAATGTCCATGTTTCTTCACTATACAGGAATATTGAGAAGATGTAACATTTTGCTATTCTTAGTTTTAGCCCTGGTGTTACTTGTTTTGATGTTAGTATATTTTTCATGGCATTAAAAAAATGTGTGTTAGAATTTTTTTTAAAAATTGGTAGATAATAATTGAATATTGCACCCCACAAACTTTCCCACATTCAAATCTTTCATCTTTTTATTGCAAGCTTCGACTACACATGTGTCAGGTGAAGACCATTATTCATTAAAAAAAAAAAGCAAAAACAATAAATGACCAAATAAGGAGCAAGATAAACGCAAGTGTTGTAACTTGCGACATGTGTGTCTCATGCAACATCATCAAGTGTCATACCCGATAGCGTAGGCGATCATGTCCCTCCACAATCTTCTACACACAGTGCGTCGTATCAGTTCTATTGTTGACTGCTTTCGATGCCATGACACCAAGCTATCTAGTATCATCTCTCTTTGTCTTCCGTGATCTCTCTTTCTCTGAATTTTGCCAGTTGTAACCAAGTATTCCAACATTCCCTTCTCATGATGTGCCAGAAAAATGTTGATTGTTTCTTTCTGATGTTTTATAGGAGTTCCCTTTTTGTGTTGGCCTCTTTGAGAATGCCCTCGTTGGTCTTTTTATCTGTCCAGGGAACTTTCAACATTCTTCTGATAAATCCCATTTTTGTGGCCAGTAATTGTCTTTTCATTTGGTTGTCTACTGTCCATGATTCTCTTCCATAGGTCAGAATTAGCTCTATTTAGCACCGATGAACTCTCTTCCTCACTGCTGTTGAGACAGATTTGTTGCATGATATTTTTCATTTTCTGAAATGTTATTTTAGCCTGTGTTATTCGGCTTTTTATTTCTGTGGTGCATCTCCCATCTGATGTTATTATTGTGCCCAAGTATTTGACGCGTTGCACTTGTTTCAGATTTGTCCTGTTTACTTTTATTCTACATGTTAGTGATGATTGTTTCTTTGATATGACAATTACTTCTGTTTTCTTACTATTCAGACTGAGACCTTTCTTGTTGCTTTCTTTTACTTTTATGTCTACCATTTCTTGTAGTTCATTCTCTGTCTCTGCTATTAAGACTGTGTCATCCGCATATCGCATATTGTTTATGTTGTGACCGTTGACTTCAATTCCTTTTTTGTCTACTATTGATCACATATTTTCTCTGTAAAGTGAAAACAAATCCGGCGACAGAACACAACCTTGTCTGACTCCTTGTTTTATATATTGGAATTGTCCTGTTTGGTTGCTAATTCGTAAGGCTACTGTTTGTTCCCAGTACATCTTTTTTATATTTTATAGATCCTTGCCATCAATGTTTAATTTCTCCAGCATATTGATTATTTCCACATGCTTTACTTTGTCAAATGCGTTTGTGTAGTCTATGAAGCACATATATAAATCTTTCTTTACCACTATAGTTCATTATATCAATGTTTTTACTTTTTATATTGCATTATTGGTGCCATTTCCTTCCACAAATACGCATTGTTCCTCACTTATTTCTGGTTAATTTTTTGTCCTTACACGTCTCATGATGATTCTTTGTAACATTTTCGTCATGTGGCTCATGAGACTAATAGTACGATGGTCTTCGCAATCAGTGGCGCCTGACTTCTTCGGTATGGCTACAAAGATAGATTTTAGTAGATCATCGGGTATGTGTCCAGTGTTATATATGTCATTGAGTAATTTTGTTATGACTTGTACTCCCAGTTCCCCTAATGCATTTATCTCTTCGATTGTTATATTGTCAGGACCTGGGACTTTTCATGTGTTGAATTGTCTCCTCCACTTTCCTCTGCATTATTAGTGGTCTTGTGTCTTTGTTTGAATTGTTTAGCTCTGGTCTTTAGTAAAAAAAAAAAAATAACAACTTAAAACTACTTTCATCATCATTGAATTGACTGAGGCAGAGATACACACAGACAAACAGATAGTGACACACTCAAACAGTCACAAGCAAACAAACAAACACGCAGACAGACACACAGGCAAACAAACAAGCAGACAGAGACACACAATCAAACAAGTAAACAGATACACATATAAACTCACGTATACACTTGGCCTGAACTATCAATACATTGTTCCATTTTCTTGGCGAGCCATTCTCCAGCACGCAGACAGACACACAGGCAAACAAACAAGCAGACAGACACACAGGCAAACAAACAAGCAGACAGACACACAGGCAAACAAACAAGCAGACAGACACACAGGCAAACAAACAAGCAAACAAACAAGCAGACAGACACACAGGCAAACAAACAAGCAGACAGACACACAGGCAAACAAACAAGCAGACAGACACACAGGCAAACAAACAAGCAGACAGACACACAGGCAAACAAACAAGCAGACAGACACACAGGCAAACAAACAAGCAGACAGACACACAGGCAAACAAACAAGCAGATAGAGACACACAATCAAAACAAGTAAACAGATACACATATAAACTCACGTATACACTTGGCCTGAACTATCAATACATTGTTCCATTTTCTTGGCGAGCCATTCTCCAGCACGCAGACCGCCTATGGTGGCATTGACCCTGTCTAGAACGGATGGCAGTCCGCCCACTTGTACTTGCCCTATTGTGCTGGCTTTACACTTGTACACGCCCTTACCTGTACATAGCGTAGAGCAACGTCAAGTTCCTACAATCAATGACTGAAATGATTTTAACAATATTTCTTACATAACCTCAGTGATCACACCCGATGCTACAGAGTTATTGAGTTGTTTGCGGGTCATCATCATTGCACTCCGAACATGTCCATAGGTGCTCAGATCCCCTCCTCAGCAATTCCCTCAGTGTCCAGTGACTGACGACTCCAGTTCTATGTTGGTTGATAAGTCTTCTTATACTCCCACTAAGTTTCTCATTTCTAACTGTGCCCATCTTAACTCCCATTTCCATCATCCGAAGAAGTGACGTGGATCTGTGTTTGTCGAAGTCCTGTGCTCTTCCCACATCTCGGAGGGCATTAATGATGTCCGCCCGATTCATTGGTTGCCTGTCCTCAACGACAACGCATCTAGCCAACCTGTCCGCTCTTTCATTTTTCCGTACTCCCGCATGTCCAGGGACATAGACAAAGACTTACAGAGTTCGCTACAGAGTTCGTGCTCTGTGCTTATATATTCTTGTCCTGGGGCCAAGGTCTTCGTCGGTGTTACTGAGTTAGTGGTGCATGTGAACTGAAGCCATCTTCAGTGCTGTCGCTAATGTGCGGAGGCTGTGACTCAAACTTGGGAGAGGATCCGAGTATTTTGGTGTTGTCTGTTGTGCAATTAAGGTGATTATAAACTAAACTAAACTAAACTATGATCCGTTCACAAGTTAATGCACAAACTCAATATCAATTTTCTCAGAAACTATTTGACATAATGTTATCAATTTTGACATGCAGTCTTAGATTTTCATGGACCTTTTGTATTTGTAAATATTAAGTCCAAAAGGAAAGTGGATTATGCAAATATGATTATTTCTTTTATAAATTGTGTACAAAAACAAATACTGTGTGAGCAAACATTAGATTTTACAGTACTACACAAAACACAGTGCACTGTCACAATAATTGGCTCTAATGTTTATCCTGGTGAGGCCAACGCTGTCTTCGGCAGAGGCATCACTCCGCATTTTGAGACTACGTGATTTTTTTGTTTCACTTAAATTGTGAAAATGTGCCAATTATTGAACTGGTGAGGGGATTGACTGTAAAACCATTAAATGTATGCCCTTAAAGCATTTTGTATTTTCTTTTTACCTACGCTATATAAGCAAAATCCTGCAATAGATCACTTTATTAATAAAACAAAAAAATGTTGTGTTAAGGTCTGGGAAAATATATCTGCAGCCAAAATTTTACAGCAATCTACAAAATAGTTTTGGAGAAAATTGATTTTTTTTTTTTTTAGCAACAATATTTGAACGGACTTCTAAACTCAAACATGCTATTTTTCCACACGCCCAGTTCGCTGATTCTGCGTCTCTATCCTTTGAACATGAAGATTTTTTTTAATGAAGAGCTGATGTTATATGCTCCCTATTTTTATTTGTTACTGTTTTTTTTTTTCTTTTTTTTAGCAGTAGTGAAAGCAGTTTAGTTCCTGTTCTAACTTGTCCGTTGTATAGCCGCTACGGGGGGAGGGGGGGGGGGAACACTAACAACCAATATCAAAACAACAACAGCGTTAACTCATTCAGCACGGAAGTTTTTTTATCAATTCAGCGTTAGAGATCTCAGAGACAAGGAGTAAAGACATCAAGATGCAACAAAATGCACAGCGATGAGGCGCTGCTGTAAGGCTGACGATAATAATGACAGTTTAAGAAAAATTAAAAAGTGGTATGGTAACAGCTTTACGTAAGTGAGAAACAAAACAAAAGTAGAAGATTTTTCAGCCTAAAGGCCTTCAGCAGGGACAATAAGCAACAAGACAAACATATATATATATATATATATATATATATATATATATATATATAAGGATATTCACAGGACTCTAACTACATGGTGATAATATGCTAGATACACAAGAAAGGAAATAAAGTCACTTCCCTGCGGTCCAGGGCTTGGTCAGCCACTGTAAAAGTAAAGTACCCCCGTCACGCCAAGTGGCGTATAGGGAAATATGGTGTTAGTGACCCTATATTTTACAGACCTTCAGCACATGATTTTTGGGGTAATGTGGTCGGTATTACGCCCGTGCCTCTTTACTTTCGCAGAAAAAAATCCGGTACCCAATAAAGGCTGGGTGAACCTGGAAGCCGTCGGTTGGAATCGAACCGTACCTCTTGTCCTTTGTAGTCTAGTTCATTAACCGCTGAGCTATCACGGCTCCCAGATCTCGGAGATACCTGGTCCAATTTTGTCTGAGATTACAGGATTATTTTAGTGAGATCTCCCCCCCCCCCCCCCCCCCCCCGGGAGATAGGGGAGGCGCCTGTGTACTTAAAAGTTTAAGTCATGCAACAACACACACATACACATTACACACTGTCATGTAATGCGTTCTCTTACAGGAATATGCAAATAATCATACACACACACACACACACACACACACATACACGTACGCGCATGTTTAATAAGACTGAAAACAAAAATGAAAAACACTAACTTAAACACTTTCTTGGTAGAGGAATCTGTAAATGATGATCAGCAGAAACAAACAAACAAATAAACACAAACAAACAAACCTTCGTTAAAAAAACTCGTCAATTATGTGACATAGGCAAGGATTAAATACACAAGCAAACCACCTTCATGAGAAAAATAATGTAAATGAAGACATGCACAAACAACTAAACACAAATAACAAAACACAAAGAAACAAACACAAATAAAAACACCTTCCTCAGAGAAGAGTATTTAAATTATAACATAAAGAAACCAACACAAACAAATACATAAACAAACACAGACAAAAAAAGACACAAATAACAAACACAAAACAAATCAATAAACACGCACAACAAACAGAAACACACAAACAAAGAGACAAACACACACAAAAACAAACACAAACAAAGAAGCAAGCACAACAAACACAAATAAACATAATAAACACACATAAACACAAACAGAAACAACCACAAACAAACAAACCTCCACCGCAGGAAAGTCTGTAAATGATGACATACACAAACAAACAAACAAACAAACCTTCCTCGGAGAAGAGCCTGTAAATGATGACATAAACAAACAAACAAACCTTCCTCGGAGAAGAGCCTGTAAATGATGACATACACAAAGAAACAAACCTTCCTCGGAGAAGAGCCTGTAAATGATGACATACACAAACAAATAAAAACTCCTCGAAAAAAGCCTGTAAATGATGACATAAACAAACAAATAAACAAACCTTACTTGGAGAAAAGCCTGTAAATGATGACATAAACAAATAAACAAACCTTCCTTGGAGAAAAGCCTCTAAATGATGACATAAACAAACAAACAAACCTTCCTCGGAGAAAAGACTGTAAATGATGACATAAACAAACAAACAAACCTATCTCGGAGAAGAGCCTGTAAATGATGACATACACAAACAAACAAACCTATCTCGGAGAAGAGCCTGTAAATGATGACATAAACAAACAAACAAACCTTCCATGCAGAAAAGCCTGTAAATGATGACATAAACAAACAAACAAACAAACCTTCCTCGGAGAAAAGCCTGTAAATGATGACATAAACAAACAAACAAACAAACCTTCCTCGGAGAAAAGCCTGTAAATGATGACATAAACAAACAAACAAACCTTCCTCAGAGAAAAGCCTGTAAATGATGACATAAACAAACAAACAAACCTTCCTCGGAGAAAAGCCTGTAAATGATGACATAAACAAACGAACAAACCTTCCTCAGAGAAAAGCCTGTAAATGATGACATAAACAAACAAACAAACCTTCCTCGGAGAAAAGCCTGTAAATGACGACATAAACAAACAAACAAACAAACAAACCTTCCTCGGAGAAAAGCCTGTAAATAAAGTCAGTATCGTAGTTCTCATTCACTTTCTCCCCGCAAATAACGAGCCCTATGCTAACGCCAGAGTTGAGAATCTTCTTTCTGATGTGCTCCGAGTCCTAGAGACAAACCAAGACATGAAACATTCATTGATCGTGTTGAAGGTTCTCAACTCTTAGTTTCGGGTATGTTTTTTTATATTAACTTTCGAACGATACATTAACAGTCTAACTTTAATATAATAATTGTTTAGTTATTCATACTCAAAACCCACAAGTGGATATCAAAATAGAAGGAATAGACCTGGAGACAGTTCAGAACTACAACTACCTTGGACATACTATAACCAGTGATGGAAAATGTACGACTGAAATAACAAAAAGAATAGGAATGGCAAAAAGTAATTTTAATGTCATGAAGAACATACTAACATCAAAACAAATAACACCAGGGCTAAAACTAAGAATAGCAAAATATTACATCTTCTCAATATTCCTATATGGTGCAGAAACATGGACGTTAGACAAGAATACAGAACAGAGAATTGAAGCCTTTGAAATGTGGATATATAGAAGAATAGGTAGAATTGGATGGAAGGAAAAGAAAACAAACGATGAAGTCTTAAAACAACTAAAAATGAAAAGAGAACTACTAAGCACAATTCAAACAAGACAAATGCGATTTTTGGGCTATGTTAAAAGACACAACAGCCTACTAAAAGTAACCCTGGAGGGGAAAATACAAGGTAAAAGAGGCAGAGGCAGACCAAGGCTAACATGGACTAGTAACATCAAAAGATGGACAAATCAGCCTATGACAACCTGCACCATCAAAGCAAGAGACAGAGTAGAATGGCACTTCATGATAGCCAACCTTCGTTGTGGAGAAGGCACTCGATGATGATGAGTTATTCACATGTTTATTACGAATACTATTACTCTATGTGTTATCATTGTCACTCTATGATAATGTTATCATGGTCATTTGATCATATTGTTACCATTGTCTGTGTATTAATGTGGATATATAGAAGAATAGGTAGAATATTATTGTAAGAAAAGAAAACAAACGATGAAGTCTTAAAACAACTAAAATGAAAAGAGAACTACTAAGCACAATTCAAACAAGACAAATGCGATTTTTAGGTTATGTTAAAAGACACAACAGCCTACTAAGAACTAATATTGAAGGGGAAAATACAGGGTTAATTAAAGAGGCAGAGGCAAACCAAGACTAACATGGACGAGTAAGATCAAAAGATGGGCAAATCAGCCTATGACAACGTGCACTATCAAAGCAAGAGACAGGGCAGAATGGCGCTCCATGGTAGCCAACACTCGATGTGGAGATAGCACTGGACGATGATGATACCATTGTCACTCTATTCTATCGTTATCATTGTTACTCTATCGTATTGTTATCATTGTTACTCTATCGTATTGTTATCATTGTTACTCTATCGTATTGTTATCATTGTTACTCTATCGTATTGTTATCATTGTTACTCTATCATATTGTTATCATTGTTACTCTATCGTATTGTTATCATTGTTACTCTATCGTATTGTTATCAGTGTTACTCTATCATATCGTTACCATTGTTACTCTATCATATTGTTATCAGTGTTACTCTATCGTATCGTTACCATTGTTACTCTATCACATTGTTACCATTGTTACTCTATCGTATCGTTACCATTGTTACTCTATCACATTGTTATCATTGTTACTCTATCATATTGTTACCATTGTCACTCTATCGTATCATTATCATTGTTACTCTATCGTATTGTTACCATTGTTACTCTATCATATCGTTACCATTATTACTCTATCATATCGTTACCATTGTTACTCTATCATATTGTTACCATTGTCACTCTATCGTATCATTATCATTGTTACTCTATCGTATTGTTACCATTGTTACTCTATCATATCGTTACCATTATTACTCTATCATATTGTTACCATTGTTACTCTATCGTATTGTTATCATTGTTACTCTATCATATCGTTACCATTATTACTCTATCATATTGTTACCATTGTTACTCTATCATATTGTTATCACTGTTACTCTATCATATCGTTACCATTGTTACTCTATCATATTGTTACCATTGTTACTCTATCATATCGTTACCATCGTTACTCTATCATATCGTTACCATCGTTACTCTATCATATTGTTACCATCGTTACTCTATCATATCGTTACCATCGTTACTCTATCATATTGTTATCATTGTTACTCTATCATATTGTTACCATTATTACTCTATCATATCGTTACCATCGTTACTCTTATCATATCGTTACCATCGTTACTCTATCATATTGTTATCATTGTTACGCTATCATATTGTTATCATCGTTACTCTATCATATCGTTACCATCGTTACTCTATCATATTGTTATCATTGTTACGCTATCATATTGTTATCAGTGTTACTCTATCGTATCGTTACCATTGTTACTCTATCATATTGTTATCAGTGTTACTCTATCGTATCATTATCATTGTTACTCTATCACATTGTTACCATTGTTACTCTATCGTATCGTCATCACTGTTACTCTATCTTATCGTTATCACTGTTACTCTATCGTATCGTTACCATTGTTACTCTATCATATCATTACCATTATTACTCTATCATATTGTTATCATTGTTACTCTATCGTATCGTCATCACTGTTACTCTATCATATTGTTATCATTCTTACTCTATCTTACCGTTATCATTGTTACTCTATCATATTGTTACCAATGTCGCTATTAACTTTACACCTGCATGTTTTAATCCCAATGTCGGATCGGGTGGGTTCCAACATTATGGTGTGACATGTGGGACATCAACAATATAATGGGATATATGGGGCATCAGAAATACTATGAGGCACATAGAACCTCAAGAATATGGTGGGACACATGAGACATTAACAATATAGTAGGTCGCGCGGGACATCAAGAATATGATGGGACATATGGGACATGAATAATATAGTAGGACACATAGAACATCATGAATATAGTGTGACACATGGGACATCAGGAATATGGGGACACATGGGACATCAGGAATATGGGGACACATGGGACATCCGGAACATGGTGAGCACATGGGACATCAGGAATAGTGTGGGGCATAGGGAACATGAGGAATAGTGTGGGGCACATTTTTCTATCTTTTTTTCTTCTAACTTTTTGGTTCCCAGTGGAGCATAGGTCTTCAACAAACACTTTCCAAGTCGTTCTGTTTTTTGCCATTCTTTTAAGATCATTCCATGTCTTCCCCATCATCTTCATCTCTGCTTCTATCTGTCTTCTCCAAGAATTCCTTGGTCTTCCTCTTTGTCTTTTCCCCTGGAGATTCCAAAAAAAGGTCTGTTGTGTAATACCCTCAGTTGGCTTCTTTTGCGTTCGGCAGCTTTCACCTCTGGCGAAGTCCCTAGAGACTAGGAACTGAATTTTTCGTGTTAATCCGTTTTTCCCCTGGCAGCCGTGTGCACAGAGGTCCCTCGCCGCACAGGCAGAACACTATGTCTTCGGAGGTACTCATATTTTTTTCCGTCGATGAGTAACTGACATTTAAAGCAGGGCCACGCTGCTGAGACCAGGGGTGGTTGCCGCAGAAAGAAGTCACAAATAACAATTCCAACTAGTGCATAGGGGATTTGAAATCACATCTTGAGACCGGCGTCTTACCTCGAGACCAGCCAGTCCCCACCCCTTCCCCTCCCCATTTAGTCAAACGAGAATGAGATACGCCACTGCTGACAGTAACTAACCGCTAGAAGTGTGTCCAAAGTGAACTTCTCCTGTTTGATGTAAGCGGCGTCGGCCCCGACACAAAGACCGGTCATGGAGGCCAGGTAGCCACAGTCCCTGCCCATGGTCTGTGAAAGACACGCAAGAAAACAAATGCCCAAATAAATAACAACATAAACGCAAGTGTCGTAATTTATGACATGAGTGTCTCAAGCATCATCATCAAGTGCCATATAGGTGAGCGTAAGCGAAATAGTCCTTTTACAATCCTCTGCCCACAGTACATAGTATCAGTTCTGTTGTTGGCTGTTTTCCATGCCATGGCACTAAACTATCTGGTCTCTTCTCTCTTTCTAATCCGTCTCTGTATTTTGCCAGTTGTAACCAAGTATTCCATCTTTCCTCTTCTCATGATGTGCCAGAAAAATGTTGATTGTTCCTTTCTGAAGTTTCTTAGGAGCTCTCTTTTTGTGTTGGCCTCTTTGAGAATTTCCTCGTTGGTCTTTTTAGCTGTCCACGGAACTTTCAACATTCTTCTAAAAAAGTCCATCTTTGTGGCCTCTAATCGTCTTTTCACTTGTTTGTCCATAATTCACTTGCGTATGTCAGAACTGGCTCTATATAGCACCGATGAATTCTCCTTCTCACTTCTATTGACATAGATTTGTTGCATTAGACATTTTTTTATTTTCTGAAATGCTGTTTAAGCCTGGGCTATTCTACTTTTTAAAAAATATTTCTGTGGTGCATCCTCCATCTGGTGTTATTATTGTGCCCAAGTATTTGACGATTTGCGTTTGTCTCAAGCATAGAAGTCATTTATGGGCTGTTCTAGTTGCAAAATGTTTATTTATTCATCAAAATCCCCATAATTTGTTAGACGCATGGCAGGAAACATCCTGTGAGATAAGACCAGAAATAAAGAACTGAGAAAAAAAAGATGGTAATTATTCCCTGCAGGGTGTACATAAAAAAGCAACAGGTAAAATGTTTTGGCCACTTGGAAAATAGAAATATCAAAATAGACATCAACGAGCCATCAATAAACGCTGCTAGAACATCAGATTCAAGGTTCTACCATGAAACAGATGGATTGATGGAATGTTAGAATTAATGGGAACACAACAATAGGAGAGGCCAAAAATAGTATTTTAGAATAGAGAAAACCACAATTTATATTTCTCTTTGACGTTGAAAGGCACATGAAGAAGGAAAGAAAGAAGAAGATGCAGGTGGTTCCCATTACAGAACCGGATTATTTGCTTCAAAAAATCAACATTGAGATAAAAAAGAGTGAATCGCGTCACACCTCGAATGCGACTTAAATGCAACATGATGTTAGTGCCTATATTGCATAAATCATCAGCACGTTTTTGGTCACGTGATCAGCACTACGTCAGTACCGTCCTTCTTCCCCAGAAAAAAATAACTTCACTGCCCATTTCGAGAACTTAGAAGCCGAAGATAGGGATAGATCTCAGACACCTTTGAGCTCAGTTCACTAACCGCACCTCTACTACCGCACCTCTACTACCGCACCTCTACTACCGCACCTCTACTACCGCACCTCTAATACAGCACCGCTATTACCGCACCTCTACTACCGCACCTCTACTACCGCACCTCTACTACCGCACCTCTACTACCCCACCTCTACTACCGCACCTCTACTACCGCACCTCTACTACCGCACCTCTACTACCGCACTTCTATTACCGCACCTCTATTACCGCACCTCCACTACCGCACCTCTACTACCTCACCTCTACTACCGCACCCTTTAGACAAGACAAGCACACGATATTTTCGCCGCTGCCATGTAGTGACGTCACACCACTCGTTAAGCAAAGAGGTCAGTATTTTTGCAGCCTCCTACGATATTCTAGTCTATCTAGAATCGGCATCCATATTTCAAGACAGGATCGACATAACGGATAAAGGCATACAAATGCATGTAGATACATAAAAACGCGAAGTTGCTGTAAAGTCGATGATGAGGGTGAAAGGAAATGGGTGGATGGGAGAAAAAAAGGTACGGTTACAGCCGTAGTTAAATGAAGCATAACGCAATAGAACGACGTTTCGGTTCAATATGCCTTCAGCGGGAACAGTGGACAATACACTCGCACGCACTTAATAGAAAGTTGGTGGCCTCGGTAGCCTAGTTGGGGAAACAGCCCGGCTGGGCTACCGACGTTCGGACGTGTTCAGTTCCCGCTGGGAGCAGTGTGAGTTGTACACGAGGTTAGAAAAAAAATACCCCCGACTTTGACCTAGCCGCTGGCAGAAATGGATACCGGAATATTACTCTGGGAAGGTGAGGAATGCTGCCTCGCATCGTGAGTTTCGATGCTTGAAGCGACACTATCCAGAAGTCTCCGAAAATTTCAGGATAGGCAGCCGAGCACATATTGTTGAAAACTCGCGTGCTAAGAGGCCGATTCATGTCTCGTACTTTACACACGCACACACACAGATATGCAAGTATATACAGATAACACTAATATAATATATGGAAAAGAGAATAATAATAAAATGAGTAAAAATTGAACTTCTCTACAATGCTTGCACGAGGCCGGGTTATGAAGAAAATGAACTTGGCTAGGAGTGACTAAGATAACACTTGGACCGGAAATCATGACGTCACGAGAGAAATGTCTGGCTGGGAGTCAACATAAGCGTGGATCAACATAGCACAGAAAAATCCTTTCTCCTTACTTCCATTGACAATAATGGGTTCTCATTACATGGCCAAAAAATTATGCTTGTTTCTTCCTAATAAGACAAAGAGAACTAAAACTTGAGAAAGACTCAACACATGATTGGTAAACAAAATCTCATAGCCTCTGAAAGACCGAGGACATTAAACGAATCGTCTTCGAGAAATAGTTTATTTGTCTTCAAGCAATAGAACAGACTTGTCTCTTGGCTTGCAGACCGGAATATCAGACATTTGGGAGAAATGGAAGGTAGCAACACGATTGTTTTCTTCTTCTCTCCATTTCACATATATTTTATCACCGATAATTACTCAGTAAAACGGCTCTGTAAGTTGTCAGAAGAATAGGTAGAATTGGATGGAAACAAAAGATAACAAACGATGAAGTTTTAAAACAACTGAAAATAAAAAGAGAACTACTAAACACAATTAAGACAAGACAAATGAAATTTTTGGGGCATGTTAAAAGACACAGCAGCCTACTAAAAGTAATATTGGAAGGAAAAATACAAGGTAAAAGAGGCAGACCAAGACTAACATGGACGAGTGACATCAAAAGATGGACAAGTCAATCTATGTCAGCCTGCACCATCAAAGCAAGAAACAGAGTAGAATGGCGATCCATGGTAGCCAACCTTCTTTGCGGAGAAGGCACACGATGATGATGAAGTTGTCACATATCTCCCTTTTGGTCGACACTGCTTTAACAGAAAACCCCGATTCGGGTGTCTATACCACTCTTTTTAAACCGACTTTACGTTACCAACACTCAATTTCTATACCTGGCCCTCCGTCTGCCTCAACCGATCTTACCTCAATAACAAACACTCGGTTTGTCTGCCCTCTCGCAACTCTCTTCATCTTGTCACAGTAGACAACGCTCTCGTTAAGTGCAGAGTCGGCTCCGATGCATATTTCACTTCCTGGTATGTTGTTGGCCAGGGACACCGGGACCATACACATGGGGATACACAAACCTCTGTGGACATCAAGAATTTGTAGACAATTCTATAGTATTTATCTATAACAATTATATAGCTGTTATATACTAACAACATTCTTCTGAGAAATCCCATCTCTGTGGCATCTAATCGTCTTTTAATTTCTTTGTTTACTGTCCATGATTCGCTTACATAGGTCAGAATGGGCACTTAATAGCATCGATGAACTCTCTTTATCACTTCTATTGACACAGATTTGTTACATAAAATGTTTTTTTTTCTGAAATGCTCTTTTAGCCTGAGTTATTCTGCTTTTTATGCACAGCTGAAAGAAAGTAAAAAGACACGGCGGGATGAAAAGAACAATAATGCAAGGCGTGATTCCTGGGCGACGTATCAGGGGCAGACCAAGAAGAAGGTGGTTGCAAGATATGAAGGTAACCTTGAACATGACAACAGGAGAAGGGGAGATCTGGCTAGAGACAGAGATTCTTTCAGACGAATTGTGGTGAATGCAACGTTCTGTGGGAGATCTGGCTTGAGACAGAGATTCTTTCAGACAGGCTGTGGTGAATGCAACTTTCTGTGGGAGATCTGGCTTGAGACAGAGATTCTTTCAGACAGGCTGTGGTGAATGCAACTTTCTGTGGGAGATCTGGCTTGAGACAGAGATTCTTTCAGACGAATTGTGGTGAATGCAACGTTCTGTGGAAGATCTGGCTTGAGACAGAGATTCTTTCAGACGAATTGTGGTGAATGCAACGTTCTGTGGAAGATCTGGCTTGAGACAGAGATTCTTTCAGACAGGCTGTGGTGAATGCAACTTTCTGTGGGAGATCTGGCTTGAGACAGAGATTCTTTCAGACGAATTGTGGTGAATGCAACGTTCTGTGGAAGATCTGGCTTGAGACAGAGATTCTTTCAGACGAATTGTGGTGAATGCAACGTTCTGTGGAAGATCTGGCTTGAGACAGAGATTCTTTCAGACGAATTGTGGTGAATGCAACGTTCTGTGGAAGATCTGGCTTGAGACAGAGATTCTTTCAGACAGGCTGTGGTGAATGCAACTTTCTGTGGGAGATCTGGCTTGAGACAGAGATTCTTTCAGACGGGCTGTGGTGAATGCAACTTTCTGCAAAGGTTATGCGACCTGATGATGATGACTTTCTTTGTTGAAAGAAATTATCCCCTCTCCTCGTGGCATGTATGGGATGCACTCGCCTCGTGGCATGTATGGGATGCACTCGCCTCGTGGCATGTATGGGATGCACTCGCCTCGTGGCATGTATGGGATGCACTCGCCTCGTGGCATGTATGGAATTATCGCCTCTATTTTTGTTATCAGCACATTCTATGAGGGCGTAGCCAGTAAATGTCTGCGCCACTTATTTCTGACAAAATAAAATATGTCAATAACGTAAATCTGAGGAACCTTGAAGCTGTTGATCAGGATCGAACTAGACCTCCTGTCCTGAGTTTATTAATTTCAGCTCTGCCGCGGCTCTTGATATTTGTGTTGACAATTGAAACATTGTTAACTATACAAGGCGAGCATAACAACACTGCTTAATTTATCTGGAATTAGTTCACCAAATGTTTAATTCTAGAACTAGACGCTGAGAGTGATGCCTTTTTTCAGCAAAATTGGTACTGTCACACTGTGACCTCTTGTTGTCTGCAAACTGCTGCTTCTCGTAGCAAGGCCATATGTCACTGAGTACGGGTTCGATCCCGCTTCGGACCATATATTGTTCTTTGTTTATTTCTGTTCTTGATTATTCGTCTTTTTTTTTCTTTTCAAGTGCTGTAAACATACCTCTTCCTCTGAAATGATTCTCAACAAGCACCTGACAAGCATGAATCGACCAGGCTGAACACAATGACCAGGTGCTTTGCAAGTGCCTACCGAGATCACTGGATTAAACTGTGACTACAAAATTCATTAACTTTAAAAATGTACTGCCGTCGGGGGCTACGTGAAGGGCCTGGTTGGCCTGTAGGAACTCTTCACTCAAGCTGTAAACTCGATCACACCGGATATGCTGCACACAGTCTGTGGTCCGAACTGGATTATCTCATTGATGTTGCTAAGCAACGGGTGGGTCGCATGTGTATTTGATACCAACCGATATCATCATCATTGAGTGCGTCTCCGCATCGAAGGTTAGATACCATGGAGCGTCATTCCACCCTGTCACTTGCTTTGATGGTGAAGGTTGTCATAGGCTGACTTGTCCATCTTTTGATGTTACTCTTCGACGTTAGTCTTGGTTTGCCTCTGCCTCTTTCATCTTGTATTTTCCCTTCCAAGATTACTTTTAGTAGGCTGCTGTGTCTTTTAACATGCCTCAAAAATCTCATCTGTCGTGTTTTAATTGTGTATAGTAGTTCTCTTCTCTATTTTAGTTGTTTTAAGACTTCATCATTTGATTTCTTTCCATCCAATTCTTCTAATTCCTCTAAATCGAAACCACATAACCATTTATGAGATGATGCAACTGTAGCCACCAATGTGTGAGAATATTCCAATCTAGTTGCACTGTTATCTGTTGGAAATCACGGGAAATCACGGGAAATCACGGTGTGTGTTCTTGTGTTTAACCTGTATTCATGATCACTTCGTCATCACTGATATCTCTGAGCCTGCACACTGATGCGGTTTTCTTGAAAACACCCAACACGTGTGACGTCTCGAGCTATAGACGACTGACTTCATTTACCCACAACCGCATCTGCTCGCAATGCTGATAACGTCACATCTATTGGTCGGTCCCCCCCCCCCCCCCCCCGCCCCCCGCAGCGGGCTGGCTCAAAGCTATCTGTGAGACGATCAGTTCGTGGTATAACTAAAGATAGGATTTAGAAAGTAACATGTTAACTCCCTTGATGCCTTCTCCACTTTCCGAAGATACGTTTAGCTAGCCATTAAAGTGTGAATCAAACCTTTTAATTCTGACCAGTCTCTTTGTCTTCTTCTTCTTTCCTTCCTCCTTTGCCTTTCAGCGTCGAGGGAACATATAATTTACCGTCTTTTACTCTTCTATTGGCCTCTGCTGCTGTTATGTTTACTAGTGATTCTAATAGCCCATCAATCCACATTTTTCGTGATCGACTCATCAGTCTGGTGTTCTCGCAAGGTTTATAAAAATAGCGTACTGTTTTGATCTCTCCGTCTTATCTCGTGGCCAAACCTTTTATCTGTTGTTTCTTTATGTATTAAATAGCGATATGATTATTCCTAGCTTTTTTCTCAGTTCTTCATTTCTGATCTTGTCTCTCAGGCTGTTTCCTGTCATTCGTCCAACGCATTTAATCTCAGAAGAGGTTATTTTTCTTATTGTTCTTGAGTCTGGGTCCAGGACTGACACTGGTAGCACAACATTGGGATGAAAGTTCTATTGTAAGGTGGGAGGGTGCTAGTTTTGCCTCTAGCGCTATTTCCGTGTTGGACAATAGTGGAATTAAATCTGTGATTTGGCTACGTCACTATAACTTTTCCATTCGGGACATGTAGGGAAGTGTTTTTATGTTTGGACAACATAGTGACGTAGTTAATTGGGTGGGTAGAGGGAAGGTGTATTTATGTTAGGACAACATAGTGACGTAGTTAATTGGGTGGGTAGGGGGAAGGTGTATTTATGTTAGGACAACATAGTGATGTAGTTAATTGGGTGGGTAGGGGGAAGGTGTATTTATGTTAGGACAACATAGTGATGTAGTTAATTGGGTGGGTAGGGGGGAGGTGTATTTATGTTAGGACAACATAGTGACGTAGTTAATTGGGTGGGTAGGGGGAAGGTGTATTTATGTTAGGACAACATAGTGACGTAGTTAATTGGGTGGGTAGGGGGAAGGTGTATTTATGTTAGGACAACATAGTGACGTAGTTAATTGGGTGGGTAGAGGGAAGGTGTATTTATGTTAGGATAACATAGTGACGTAGTTTATTGGGTGGGTAGAGGGAAGGTGTATTTATGTTAGGATAACATAGTGACGTAGTTAACTGGGTGGGTAGAGGGAAGGTGTATTTATGTTAGGACAACATAGTGACGTAGTTAACTGGGTGGGTAGAGGGAAGGTGTATTTATGTTAGGACAACATAGTGACGTAGTTAACTGGGTGGGTAGAGGGAAGGTGTATTTATGTTAGGATAGCATAGTGACGTAGTTAACTGGGTGGGTAGAGGGAAGGTGTATTTATGTTAGGATAACATAGTGACGTAGCTGTTGGGAAGCCTAATGGGAAGTTGTCTTGTGAGGAAAATTTTTGAAGCGCAACATTCCAACACACAAAAATAGAAATAATATTTTTTTTTAATAAAGCAGGCTAGACTTTGCCCCGGGCGCTAGCAAACGGAAGCTACGCCACTGAGGCTACATAATTATGCTCGTAAAATGCTCAAGAACATTTTAATTTTTTTTTCCAGATAAAACATGATGATCTCAACACAGTGCACGAACTCCGTAGCACATGGAAGCTTCTAGAATAAATTTTTAAAGTTAATGAGTTTTTGAGAAAGATTGCAAGAATGTTTACTATTTGTTTAATTATGGGTGGCATAGATGCAGCTAAAAGTGACAGAGAATAAACAAAATGAAGCTGGGTAAAGGTGTCACAGACAAACTGGGATTGACTGCTGCAGAAACAGACGTTATGCGCAGGACGAAGAAAGAAGCTATCGTAGGAGCCATGTTTCAAATAAGAAAACATCATAGCAGCGGTAAAGGAGCCATGTTCCAAATAAGAAAACATCATAGCAGCGGTAAAGGAGCCATGTTTCAAATAAGAAAACATCATAGCAGCGGTAAAGGAGCCATGTTTCAAATAAGAAAACATCATAGCAGCGGTAAAGGAGCCATGTTTCAAATAAGAAAACATCATAGCAGCGGTAAAGGAGCCATGTTCCAAATAAGAAAACATCATAGCAGCGGTAAAGGAGCCAAGTTCCAAATAAGAAAACATCATAGCAGCGGTAAAGGAGCCAAGTTCCAAATAAGAAAACATCATAGCAGCGGTAAAGGAGCCATGTTTCAAATAAGAAAAACATCATAGCAGCGGTAAAGGAGCCATGTTTCAAATAAGAAAACATCATAGCAGCGGTAAAGGAGCCATGTTTCAAATAAGAAAACATCATAGCAGCGGTAAAGGAGCCAAGTTCCAAATAAAAAAACATCATAGCAGCGGTAAAGGAGCCATGTTTCAAATAAGGGTAATTTCCTAGTTTGATCAGATATATTATTTCAGTTTGGAAGAGTGATGTCCCCTAAAATATGTCTGCCAAAATACAGTGGTTCTACGCATTCTTGGCGTTGGGGTCATTACGCTGGCATGTGTCACTCACACTGGCGTTTGGGTCAGCGTGGCGTTCGGGTCAGCGTGTGCGTCCAAATGTTGCATTGTGTTTCGTAAAGCTATTTCTAGATATTTTTTGTATTTATGTGTGTGTATGTGCATTTTAATTAATAGCCAAAGTTTGACAATCTTCCAACATTTGGCAGTAAATTACGGCGATTGGTAATCAACCGCACAATTCCCTTCGATCAGAAGATCATAATTAGGCCGAGTGGCGTCGTTTTTGTCACGCGTTATAATATATTTATAATATATTTATAAATATTTAACACTAAAGCTAAACCTAACCCCTGGACCCAACGCCCAATCAACAGATACTCCGAAATGATTACATGCCAGCGTAATGACCCCAACGCCAAGAATGCGTAGAACCACTGTATTTTGGCAGACATATTTTACGGGACATCAGTCTTCCAACTGAAATAATATATCTGATCAAACTAGGAAATTACCCAAATAAGAAAACACCATAGCAGCGGTAAAGGAGCCAAGTTCCAAATAAGAAAACATCATAGCAGCGGTAAAGGAGCCATGTTTCAAATAAGAAAACATCATAGCAGCGGTAAAGGAGCCATGTTCCAAATAAGAAAACATCATAGCAGCGGTAAAGGAGCCATGTTTCAAATAAGAAAACATCATAGCAGCGGTAAAGGAGCCATGTTTCAAATAAGAAAACATCATAGCAGCGGTAAAGGAGCCATGTTTCAAATAAGAAAACATCATAGCAGCGGTAAAGGAGCCATGTTCCAAATAAGAAAACATCATAGCAGCGGTAAAGGAGCCAAGTTCCAAATAAGAAAACATCATAGCAGCGGTAAAGGAGCCAAGTTCCAAATAAGAAAACATCATAGCAGCGGTAAAGGAGCCATGTTTCAAATAAGAAAACATCATAGCAGCGGTAAAGGAGCCATGTTTCAAATAAGAAAACATCATAGCAGCGGTAAAGGAGCCATGTTTCAAATAAGAAAACATCATAGCAGCGGTAAAGGAGCCAAGTTCCAAATAAAAAAACATCATAGCAGCGGTAAAGGAGCCATGTTTCAAATAAGGGTAATTTCCTAGTTTGATCAGATATATTATTTCAGTTTGGAAGAGTGATGTCCCCTAAAATATGTCTGCCAAAATACAGTGGTTCTACGCATTCTTGGCGTTGGGGTCATTACGCTGGCATGTGTCACTCACACTGGCGTTTGGGTCAGCGTGGCGTTCGGGTCAGCGTGTGCGTCCAAATGTTGCATTGTGTTTCGTAAAGCTATTTCTAGATATTTTTGTATTTATGTGTGTGTATGTGCATTTTAATTAATAGCCAAAGTTTGACAATCTTCCAACATTTGGCAGTAAATTACGGCGATTGGTAATCAACCGCACAATTCCCTTCGATCAGAAGATCATAATTAGGCCGAGTGGCGTCGTTTTTGTCACGCGTTATAATATATTTATAATATATTTATAAATATTTAACACTAAAGCTAAACCTAACCCCTGGACCCAACGCCCAATCAACAGATACTCCGAAATGATTACATGCCAGCGTAATGACCCCAACGCCAAGAATGCGTAGAACCACTGTATTTTGGCAGACATATTTTACGGGACATCAGTCTTCCAACTGAAATAATATATCTGATCAAACTAGGAAATTACCCAAATAAGAAAACACCATAGCAGCGGTAAAGGAGCCAAGTTCCAAATAAGAAAACATCATAGCAGCGGTAAAGGAGCCATGTTTCAAATAAGAAAACATAGCAGCGGTAAAGGAGCCATGTTCCAAATAAGAAAACATCATAGCAGCGGTAAAGGAGCCATGTTTCAAATAAGAAAACATCATAGCAGCGGTAAAGGAGCCATGTTCCAAATAAGAAAACATCATAGCAGCGGTAAAGGAGCCAAGTTCTAACAGGGACAAGCAGATGGATGATGATAAATTCTTTATTTCAATTTGACCCTGTCAGCGGCTTATGGCCTACCTATTTCGATATTCAATCCTCACGGTTTGCTCAAATTTAACACAGAGCCATGTTTTAGTCGGTTGTCTCCGTCAGGAGTAGGTATTCAATCACAGATACGTTGGGCTCAAGGACAATCGTTAATAGAATGATATCACTCGAAACGTGGTTTTTAGTCCTAAGCTTCTGATTGTGAGGCACGCACTGGAATCATCACTCAATCGATCCCCTCTACCCCATATATTTGTGTATGTGTTTAACCATCGCAAGTTTTGTACTTGATGAGATTACCACAAAAGAACCATGTGGTCAGCTACGATGAAGCCAAATCCATCATCAAAGGCCAGTACCATGAAAAATGGAAACAAGAACACACAAAGTATAACGAGAAGTACGGATACCTCCAACTATCAATGAGAGATCAAGTTATATTGCTTCACCTACGCACTGGCCACAACAGAATGAGAAACCACATGTTAACTAAACTAAAAATATGAACTACCAGTCTATGCTATTGTACCCTGGATAACACGACAACAAAACACAGGGTTACACAGGGTGTCTTTCAGGGTTACCCCTAATACACAGGTCTGAGGAGGTCGATGTGGCCCACGTCCAACACCCTGGAAAAGAAATTCTACAGTGCACCTGAATCGTTGACACAGAGAGCTGCCTTCATAAGAGAGTCCGTAATCTTAGCCTGAATAAGCTATGATCGACGACGACGACGAAGAAGATGTAGAAGATGAAGAAGAAGAAGAAGTAGAAGAAGAAGAAGAAGATGACGGTGGAGAAGAAGATGAAGAAGAAGATGAAGAAGAAGAAGATGAAGAAGAAGAAGAAGAAGAAGAAGATGAAGATGATGATGAAGAAGAAGAAGATGAAGAAGAAGAAGATGAAGAAGAAGAAGAAGATGACGGTGGAGAAGAAGATGAAGAAGAAGAAGATGAAGAAGAAGAAGAAGATGACGGTGGAGAAGAAGATGAAGAAGAAGAAGATGAAGAAGAAGAAGAAGATGAAGAAGAAGAAGATGAAGAAGAAGAAGAAGATGACGGTGGAGAAGAAGATGAAGAAGAAGAAGATGAAGAAGAAGAAGAAGATGAAGAAGAAGAAGAAGATGAAGAAGAAGAAGAAGATGAAGAAGATGATGAAGAAGAAGAAGAAGAAGAAGATGAAGAAGAAGAAGAAGATGAAGAAGAAGAAGAAGATGAAGAAGAAGAAGAAGATGAAGAAGAAGAAGAAGATGAAGAAGATGATGAAGAAGAAGAAGATGAAGAAGAAGAAGAAGATGAAGAAGATGATGAAGAAGAAGAAGAAGAAGAAGATGAAGAAGAAGAAGAAGATGAAGAAGAAGAAGAAGATGAAGAAGAAGAAGAAGATGAAGAAGAAGAAGAAGAAGATGAAGAAGATGATGAAGAAGAAGAAGATGAAGAAGAAGAAGATGATGAAGAAGAAGATGAAGAAGAAGATGAAGATGAAGAAGAAGAAGAAGATGAAGAAGAAGAAGAAGAAGATGAAGAAGATGATGAAGAAGAAGAAGATGAAGAAGAAGAAGATGATGAAGAAGAAGATGAAGAAGAAGATGAAGAAGGAGAAGAAGATGAAGAAGGAGAAGAAGATGAAGAAGGAGAAGAAGATGAAGAAGGAGAAGAAGATGAAGAAGAAGAAGAAGAAGATGATGAAGATGAAGAAGAAGAAGAAGATGAAGAAGATGATGAAGAAGAAGAAGATGAAGAAGATGAAGAAGAAGAAGATGAAGAAGAAGATGAAGAAGAAGAAGATGAAGAAGAAGAAGAAGGAGATGATGAAAAAGAAGAAGCACTTGATGTCAGTTGACACACGCCATTACCTGAACTTGTCCTTGGCGGTATTCATCTCCACCAGACTCTGGTACGCCATGAAGTTGCCAATTAGGATCAGGCCCGACAATTCCAACTTCTCAAAGGCCTGTCCAATCTTGTCTGTTAAAACAAATCAGATGAAAGTATAACGTCAATGGCTGATATTAAAATATAACAAAGCATAACAGTTAAATATGTAACTTCAGCTTCTGTTTGCCAAAGTAATATTTTTAATTCTACGAAATGTGCCAAGTGTCAAGCACAATTGAAAAAACTTTTGGCGTTACCATCCATTCCAAATATGAAGAACAATATGGATATCGCACAGATATCGCACACAATAGTAGTTACATTAGATAAATATAAGGTAGGAAAAGTAATTTATTCGTTAGATAGTCATCAAACATCGCTACTACTATATGGAAGCTAATCATGGACGGTAGACAAACAAATGAAAAGACGATTAGATGCCACAGAGATGGGTTTCTCAGAATGTTGAGACTTCCCCTGACAGCTAAAAAAATAAACGAGGAAATTCTCAAAGAGGTCAACACAAAAAGGGTGCTCATTAAAAAAAAACAGAAAGAAGCAATCGACATTTTTCGGGCACATCATGAGAAGAGGAAAGCTGAAATACCTGGTTGCTACTAGCAACATTGAGGAGAAAGAGATATCGCGGACGACAAAGAGAGAAGATACTAGATAGCTTGGCGTCATGGCACAGAAAACAGTCAACAACATAATTGATACGATGTACTGTGGATAGAGAATTGTGGGAGGACATGATCACCCACTCCCACCGGCATGGCACATGATAATGATGAAGTTAAATACAATTAAACTTGTGTAAGATTAATATCTCTCGACCTTCTTTAACTGAAAGAACTCCGTCAGATCTTGCCCAGAAGCCTTTTGCTGCTCTTGTTCCCTGTGCATCTAAGAGTTTACTTGCTTCTCCTTGTGCTTTGAGATCAAAACAAACTGTTTTGTGTGGTGCACTCCCATAGCACTTTTGCCTTTCCCTGTAATTCTGCAAGGCAGCGCGACAATTGCACATTGTACTGTCTATTGACAGTAGAATGTTGAAGAGAATGTTGAAGTTGAATCCTGGGGGTCCGCGACTACAAAACGTATATGATAGGGGTCCGCGACTATAAAACGTATATAATTGGGGTCCGCGACTACAAAACATATATAATTTGGGATCCGCGACTACAAAACGTATATAATTTGGGATCCGCGATTACAAAACATATATAATAAGGGTCCGCGACTACAAAACGTATATAATGGGGGTCCGCTACTACAAAACGTATATAATGGGGGTCCGCGACTACAAAACGTATATAATTTGGGGTCCGCGACTACAAAACGTATATAATGGGGGTCCGTAACTACAAAACAGATATAATTTGCGATCCGCGACTACAAAACATATATAATGGGGGTCCGCAACTACAAAACATATGTAATGGGGGTCCGCGACTACAAAACATATATAATGGGGGTCCGCAACTACAAAACATATATAATGGGTGTCCGCAACTACAAAACATATATAATGGGGGTCCGCGACTACAAAACATATATAATGGGTGTCCGCAACTACAAAACATATATAATGGGTGTCCGCAACTACAAAACATATATAATGGGTGTCCGCAGCTACACAACATATATAATGGGGGTCCGCAACTACAAAATGTATTTAAAGGGGTCCACGACTACGAAACATTTTTAATGGGGGCCCTCGATTACAAAACGTATTTAATTGAAGACCGCGGTAAGGGGCAGTATGAGAACCGCATGTCTGTTGCGTACAGAAACAGGTACATGACTTGAGCAGTAAAGTAAAAACAAAAGAAATACAGAACAAAAGTAACGACTCATTCACGATTGCCACTGACATAGATGTAGAAATATATTATTTCGACTGATCAACTCAGTAGGTAATGAATGGAGAATTAAACCCATGACAAAGCGGAGGTGTCGAGCTGGAAGAATCGAAAAGTGAAAATTTGGTTAGATCAGTGGCTCATTGCAAAGATCATCTAATCTTGAAAGCGAGGAGAGAAGGGAATGATGAAGAGGAAGATGGTGATGATGTAGTAGTAGTAGTAGTAGTAGTAGTAGAAGTAGTAGTAGTAGAAGTAGTAGTAGAAGTAGAAGTAGTAGTAGTAGTAGTAGTAGTAGTAGTAGTAGAAGTAGTAGTAGTAGTAGTAGTAGTAGTAGTAGTAGAAGTAGTAGTAGTAGTAGTAGTAGTAGTAGTAGTAGTAGTAGTAGAAGTAGTAGTAGTAGTAGTAGTAGAAGTAGAAGTAGTAGTAGAAGTAGAAGTAGTAGTAGTAGTAGAAGTAGTAGTAGTAGTTGAAGTAGAAGTAGTAGTAGTAGTAGAAGTAGTAGTAGTAGTAGTAGTAGAAGTAGTAGTAGTAGTAGTAGTAGTAGAAGTAGAAGTAGTAGTAGTAGTAGAAGTAGTAGTAGTAGTAGTAGTAGTAGTAGTAGAAGTAGTAGTAGTAGTAGTAGTAGTAGTAGTAGTAGTAGTAGTAGTAGAAGAAGTAGTAGTAGTAGTAGAAGTAGTAGTAGTAGTAGTAGTAGAAGTAGTAGTAGAAGAAGTAGTAGTAGTAGTAGTAGTAGAAGTAGTAGTAGTAGAAGTAGTAGTAGTAGAAGTAGTAGTAGTAGTAGTAGTAGTAGTAGAAGTAGTAGTAGTAGAAGTAGTAGTAGTAGTAGTAGTAGTAGTAGTAGAAGTAGTAGTAGTAGTAGTAGTAGAAGTAGTAGTAGTAGTAGTAGTAGTAGTAGTAGTAGTAGAAGTAGTAGAAGTAGTAGTAGTAGTAGTAGTAGTAGAAGTAGTAATAGTAGTAGAAGTAGTAGTAGTAGTAGTAGCAGTAGTAGTAGTAGTAGTAGTAGAAGTAGTAGTAGTAGTAGTAGTAGTAGTAGTAGTAGATGAAGAAGTAGTAGTAGCAGTAGAGGTAGAAGTAGTAGTAGAAGTAGTAGTAGCAGACGCTGTAAAAGTAGTAGAAGTAGTAGTAGTAGTAGAAGTAGTAGTAGTAGTAGTTGTAGTAGTAGAAGTAGTAGTAGTAGTAGTAGTAGTACAAGTAGTAGTAGTAGAAGTAGTAGTAGTAGTAGAAGTAGTAGTAGTAGTAGAAGTAGTAGTAGTAGTAGAAGTAGTAGTAGTAGAAGTAGTAGTAGTAGAAGTAGTAGTAGTACAAGTAGTAGTAGTAAAAGTAGTAGTAGTACAAGTAGTAGTAGTAGAAGTAGTAGTAGTAGTAGTAGTAGAAGTAGTAGTAGTAGTAGTAGTAGTAGAAGTAGTAGTAGTAGAAGTAGTAGTACAAGTAGTAGTAGTAGAAGTAGTAGTACAAGTAGTAGTAGTAGAAGTAGTAGTAGTAGTAGAAGTAGTAGTAGTAGAAGTAGTAGTACAAGTAGTAGTAGTAGAAGTAGTAGTAGTAGTAGTAGTAGTAGTAGTAGAAGTAGTAGTAGTAGTAGAAGTAGTAGTAGTAGAAGTAGTAGTAGTAGTAGAAGTAGTAGTAGTAGTAGTAGTAGAAGTAGTAGTAGTAGTAGTAGTAGTAGTAGTAGTAGTAGTAGTAGTAGTAGTAGAAGTAGTAGTAGTAGTAGTAGAAGTAGTAGTAGTAGTAGTAGTAGAAGTAGTAGTAGTAGTAGTAGTAGTAGTAGAAGTAGTAGTAGTAGTAGTAGTAGTAGTAGTAGTAGTAGTAGAAGTAGTAGTAATAGTAGTAGTAGTAGTAGAAGTAGTAGTAGTAGTAGTAGTAGTAGTAGTAGAAGTAGTAGTAGTAGTAGTAGTAGTAGTAGTAGTAGTAGTAGTAGTAGTAGTAGAAGTAGTAGTAGTAGTAGAAGTAGTAGTAGTAGTAGTAGTAGTAGTAGTAGTAGTAGTAGTAGTAGAAGTAGTAGTAGTAGTAGTAGTAGTAGTAGTAGTAGAAGTAGTAGTAGTAGTAGTAGTAGTAGTAGTAGTAGAAGTAGTAGTAGTAGTAGTAGTAGAAGTAGTAGTAGTAGTAGTAGAAGTAGTAGTAGTAGTAGTAGTAGTAGAAGTAGTAGTAGTAGTAGTAGTAGTAGTAGAAGTAGTAGTAGTAGTAGTAGTAGTAGTAGAAGTAGTAGTAGTAGTAGTAGAAGTAGTAGTAGTAGTAGTAGTAGAAGTAGTAGTAGTAGTAGTAGAAGTAGTAGTAGTAGTAGTAGTAGAAGTAGTAGTAGTAGTAGTAGTAGTAGTAGTAGTAGTAGTAGAAGTAGTAGTAGTAGTAGTAGTAGTAGTAGTAGTAGAAGTAGTAGTAGAAGTAGTAGTAGTAGTAGTAGTAGTAGAAGTAGTAGTAGTAGAAGTAGTAGTAGTAGTAGTAGAAGTAGTAGTAGTAGTAGTAGTAGTAGTAGTAGTAGTAGTAGTAGTAGAAGTAGTAGTAGTAGTAGTAGAAGTAGTAGTAGTAGTAGTAGTAGTAGTAGTAGTAGTAGAAGTAGTAGTAGTAGTAGAAGTAGTAGTAGTAGTAGAAGTAGTAGTAGTAGTAGTACAAGTAGTAGAAGTAGTAGTAGAAGTAAAGGTAGTAGTAGAAATAGTAGTAGAAGATGAAGTAGTAGTAGTAGAAGTAGAAGTAAAAATAGTATTAGAAGTAGAAGTAGAAGCAGTAGTAATAGTAGTAGTAGTAGCAGTAGAACTAGTAATAGTAGTACTAGTATTAGTAGTAGTATAATTATTATTTGTTGTAATCCTCGTAGTAGCTGTAGTTGCCGCAGTAGTAGTATTATTAGTTATTGGTGTTATTGGTGTTATTGGTGTAATTGTAGTAGTTGTAGTAATAGCAACAGTAGTAGCAGGAGGTATTGTAGTCACCATCATCAAATACCATGCCTGCTGAAGTACGTGATCATTTCTCTCCACAATTTCGTTCTCGACAGTTATTTATCATTTCTGTTATTGATCTTCTGCGAAGCCTTTCTCTTAAACTGTCTGGTATATTTTCTCTTTGCTTCCCTCTATTTCTCCGTCCCTCAAATTCTTCAAGTTGTTACAATATATTCCAACGATTCCCTTCTCATTACACGGCTAAAAAAATGATGATTGTTTCTTCCTAATATTGGAAATTAGCTCTCTTTTTGCTTTGACCTCTTTCAGAACGTTTTCATTACTCTTCTTCGCTGTCCATGGTATTCTCAACATTCTTCTGTAGAACCACATTTCTACAGCCTCCAGTGATTTTCTTGTCTGTTGTCCTATTGTCCATGATTCACATGCATGTTAAGACTGGCTCTACTTAACATTTAAGTACTTTCTTTCTTGTTCCTATTGTCAAAAATGGATTGCATAGTATCTTCCTCATTTTTTGGAAAGCTGCTTTTGTCTGAGCCTTTCTGTATCTCACCTCTTTTGTACATCTTCCGTCTAGGGTTAACATTGTTCCCAGATATTTAAATTCATTTACCTGTTTTAATGCTGGAGCCGTGATAGCTCAGTGGTTGGTGAACTGGACTACAAAGGACAGGAGGCCTGGTTTTATCCTGACCGACGGCTTCCGGGTTCACCCAGCCTTAAATGGATGCCGGATTTTTGTCTGGGAAAGTAATGCGGCACGCGCTTAATACCGACCAAAGTACCCAAAAAATCATGTGCCGAGGGTCTGTAAAAATTATGGTCACTAACACCATATTCCCTATATGCCACTTGGCGTGACGGGGGCTCTTTACACTTTACTTTTTTACCTGTTTTAATATTGTTCCACTTGTCTTTATTTTGCACTGAAGTGATGTATGTTTCTTTTTTGTTACCATTACTTCTGTCTTTCTGCTATTAATGCTGAGTCCTTAATTTTGCTTTCTTTCACTGTAATAGTCATAGCAGTAGTTGTAGTAATATTAGAAGTAGTTCTTCCATGATTATTAGTAATTGTCATAACAACAGTCTTAGCAACAGTTGTTGTAGTAATAGTTGTGGTTCTTGCATTAATAATAGTAGTTGTAGTACGTGTAGTAATAATAGAAATTGTAGTGGTGTTAGTAACAGTAATAGTAGTAGTAGTAGTATTAGTAGTAGCAGTAGTAGTAGTAGTAGTAGTAGTAGTAGTAACAGTAGTAGTAGTAGTAGTAGTAGTGGTAGTAGCAGTAGTAGTAGTAGTAGTAACAGTAGTAGTAGTAGTAGTAGTAGTAGTAGTAGTGGTGGTGGTGCTAGTAATAATACAAGTAGTGGTAGTTCTTGTTGCAGAAGAAAACGACAAGGAATGAAAAAGAAGGATGAAGAAAGATAAATGCAGGAAGATAAATGCAGGAAGAAGAAAGGTAATGATAATACGGGAGATTTGAGAAGAAAAGAAATAACTATAATATTGTACGCCCGTAAAAGATGAAACAATACAATGACGGCATTTGCAAAAATAAAGCTAAAATAATACCTAATCCAGCCATACTGGCAGCAAAGACGGAAAAATCCCTACATACATTCTCTCTGTTAGACCATTCTTTGACTGTATCCCAACACAGCAGATTATAGTGGCCATTAATCGCTCCAGTAAATCCGTTTTTGAATGACAAAACTGTAATATTTCTGAAACAGTGAGAGGAGAAAGAATCTGGTCACTCGTTAGCGTGGTGTATAAAGAACATGAAACTAGTGATTGATTATTATGCTTATCATAAGCCCTTCTCGCTAGAGTGGTTAGAAATATGTTGATTGCTTATTTGTTTGTTTGTTTGCTGTTTTATATCGCCAGCGAAGTCTCTCGGATTTGAATTTTTGCTAAAATATCACATTTTCTTATTTTTCACATCGACAGCCGTGTGCTCATGTGTCCCCCCCCCCCCCGCCATACAGGCAGATATTCTCCTACTTCAGATGCACTCCTATATTTTTAACGCAGAGAGTTTTGCGGTTTGGTTAGATTTTTTTCCTATCAACATTTGCATGATGACTGGCCGTATTGGGCTTACTCTTTTCGATTTCCAACTGCCAAGGGTTCTTTAACGCGCGCAGAACACTCATGGGATCCAAAGAGTGCAGTCGGCAGCTATTTCTTCCCAGGCTTCAGGGTTTATACTAAGAGTCTTCATGTCACGTTTGCACACGTCTACAAATCGAAGTCTAGAGCGCCCCCCATTTATTTTATCTACTAATTATCCATAAAGTATATCTTTAAGTGTGTGGTCAACTTAAATGCGGTGTACGTGACCAAGCCAGCGTAACTTACGTTGTTTGAGCAACGTGTAGATGTTCGTGAGGCCTGTGTGAGTGAGGACCTCCACGTTTGTCACTTTGTCCTTCCAGGTGATACCAAGAATACGGCGCAGACATCGCATATGTAATACATTTAGCCTTCTCCTGTTCGTTGCATAAGTTATCCATGATTCGCTACCATACAGAAGGACGCTGATGAATCAGGGCGTTGTAAACTGCGACCTTCGTTTTAGTCGTCAGTTTGCTGTTTTGCCAAGCGCGCCTAGAGAGGTGGGCGAAGGTGGTAGCAGCTTTACTAATGCGGGTATCAGTTTATGTATCTAAAGGTAGTTTGTCGTTGATGATGGACCCCATGTTGGGGCTGCACGACTTTCAGTTTATAATTGTCGATAAAGAAAAACAAATTACAGTTTTAAAAGCGCTATAGCTAAAAATTGACGATTACGCTTTTTAGAATGTTGCATTTTTAATCTTTGAAATTTCTCGACCTCACAAGCAGTATTATTCTATTAAAACATCACCCATTTAAACAAAATTAAACTATAAACTTCACATTATTTATACAGTTTCATAGAAATTAGGAACTACATCCATAAAACATCGACTTTAAGGACGTATGTAATGTACGCGACTCAAGACATCTTCAGTAATAAATGCTGCAAAAAAAGTCCAGATGTGAACAAAAATGCCACTTTGATATTGCAGCAAACGTCTGTGTCCTGGACATCTTGATTCATTTAGTTTCATGTTGTGATCCTTCCTTCAATTTATAATTTCATCATCATCATCATCGAGTGCCATCTCCGCAACGAAGGTTGGCTACCATGGAGCGGCATTCTGCTCTGTCTCTTTGATGGTGCAGGTTGTCACAGGCTGATTTGTCCATCTTCGATGTTACTCGTCCATGTTAGTCTTGGTCTGCCTCTGCCTCTATTTCCTTGTATTTTCCCTTCCAATATTACTTTTATTAGGCTGCTGTGTCTTTTAAAGTGCCCCACAAAATTCATTTGTCTTGTTCTAATTGTGTTTAGTAGTTCTCTTTTCAATTTTAGTTGTTTTAAAACTTCATCGTTTGTTTTCTTTTCTTTCCATCCAATTCTACCTATTCTTCTATAAATCCACATTTCAAAGGCTTCAATTATCTGTTCTGTTTTCTTTTCTAGTGTCCATGTTTCTGCACCATATAAGAATATTGAGAAGATGTAACATTTTGCTATTCTTAGTTTTAGCCCTGGTGTTATTTGCTTTGATGTTAGTATATTTTTCATGATATTAAAATTACTTTTCCCCATTCCTATTTTTTGTTATTGTTTATTTCAGTTGTACATTTTCCATCACTGGTTATGGTATGTCAAAGGTAGTTGCAGTTCTGAACTGTCTCCAGGTCTATTCCTTCAATTTTGATATCCACTTGCAGGTTTTGAGTAATTTTTTTGTTGTTGTTTATGATAATTTACCAACTTCAATTCAGCAACCCAGATGTGACGTCAGAGCATTCTAGAACTAAAGAAACAACTACGAAGGTTCTAAACTGAAACCAGCATTTTTTTTTACAAATAGTTCTTATTTGATGTATTTGATGTATTTAATTATTAATTGATCTCTTTTATTTCCTCGGTTTTTAAAATAAAGTAGCTTAAAGAATGACCATTCAGAATTAAATATTTAGTTAACACAAGCAACATGTGTTTGTTATCCGGGTACCATGTCAATGGTTTTGTTGGTAAAGAGTATACATCGCGATGGTAAAGAGTATAAATCGCGACGGTAAAGAGTATAAATTGCTATTGTAAAGATTATAAATCGCTATTGTAGAGTACACATTGCTATTGCAAAGAGCATAAATCGCGATAAAGAAAAGGTATAAATCGTAATTGTTGAGTTACATTGCTATTTTAAGAGTATAAATCGCTATTGTAAAGAGTATAAATCACATTGTGAAGAATATAAATCGCTTTTGTTGGTAGTATAAATTAGTAGTGAAATAGGATAAAAACTATGGATATGGTGTGTCCAGACGCGCCTTTTTTTGTTATATAAAAGCAAACCCTCACATGGCCCCTTACTTTTTGTTTGAGCCATGACCGGTGATCCATTGACCCGTTTGTTGTAGTGCGTCCAACTGCGCCTTTTTTTTGTCATATAAAAGTCTACCTGCACATCTGGTGACCCGACCTGACCGGTCCATTGTGTTGGAGTTATGTTATCTCGGGACAATCATTGGTGACTTTGTAAATCTAGAAGTTAATGTAATTTTAAATAGCGTTTTGTAAGATTGTATTTTAATGCGAAGATTAACAGAATTCTCATGCCATTTTCAACGAGACAACATATTAACGACCGTATCATTTATCGTTTACTGACTCCGTGGATATGTCGGCTTCGGGGAGCAAACTTTACGTGACTCATTCTAAATGGCGGCTATCTAATCATGTCTCAACACGTCTAATAACGTATTGTGTTACTTACTGTATAGTCGATCCACGCCCCCGTTACAGCATTCTATAAAGGACACTCGATCGCTGTACATGTACGCACAGAAAACCAGAACCTGTTACCGAGTGATGTGTTTTGAAAATGGAGTCGTATAGACTAAATATGCCAGCTTCCTTTGATATTTGTGATCAATGGATTTTCATGTCCCGTGGCAATGAGAATATAATTCCATCGTCAAGGGACGATGTTAAGGAAGTCTCAGTTTCTGCTTTTCAAAACAGACCATTGATAAGCATAAGGACATATCGGTGTGAAAGTCATCTAAAGTTTCCTACGAGAACTGGCATAACACTCTCAAGAGAGGAATTTATCACACTAGTTGAGATGCGAGATGATATTTTATCAGCTTGTGATAACTTCAACAACACTGTGCTTCAATGTAACCAACCTAAGGATCCTAGAGCCATGAATCTTGATACCCGGGTGATTCAAATTCAACAGACTCACAAACTACCTATGCCCTCTTTGATGAAGGTTTTGTCAAAATGAACGGTGCTTGTGTTTTGAACGCTAATCAAAATCCTATGCACCAGTGTTTGATAGACATTTAACACAAACAGACAGATCCAACAAGGAATCCCGGACGGCTATAATTAGTAAATGCTGCAGCCGGACAGTAATATTTTGTAATTTACACATAATTATATTGCTGTGTAATTTTTTTTTAATGTACACATAATTATATTGTTGTGTAATTTTTTTTAATGTACACATAATTATATTGTTGTGTAATTTTTTTCAGTCTCACATAATTATTAAACCTACATTGTGCATTTATAAAACATCTGTTCTCTACGTTGATGATGTATAAAATAAATCTTTATTGTGAAAATAAGATTATATAGAAAGCAACATATTTGTTTGTTTTATTTGACTTGGTTTAATTTCATTAATTGATTATTTTAGTCTATTCCTATTTGCTGTATTGAGAGAGAGCGAGAGAGGAGAGGCGAGAGAGAGGAGAGAGGCGAGAGAGAGAAAAGAGAGAGAGAGAGAAAAGAGAGAGAGAGAGGAAAGAGTGAGAGAGAAGAACACCAGTAGAAGCAAACAGAAGACCACAAGTCCTGTGATCGCTTTCCTTCATTTCAAAACAACGCATGACAAGACAACATATTTACATAAAAAATTTTAGCCCGATAACACCGAGAGATGATGCTTTCTTCCAATTAAAAAAAAAACACAATAACAACACGCTATTTAAAATTACATTAACTTCTAGATTTGCAAAGTCACCAACAATTGTCCCGAGATAACATAACTCCAACACAATGGACCGGTCAGGTCGGGTCACCAGATGTGCGGGTAGACTTTTATATAACAAAAAAGGCGCGGTTGGACGCACTACAACAAACGGGTCAATGGGTCATTGGTCAAGGCCCAAACAAAAAGTATTGGGCTATGTGGGCGATTACTTTTATATAGCAAAAAGGCGCAGCTTGACCAACAAATATCCATCGATAGCCCCTACTTTACTACATAAATCGCTTTTGTAGAGTATAAATCGCTTTTCTAAAAGTATAATCGCGATGGTAAAGCGTACAAATCGCGATAGTAAAGCGTACAAATCGCGATAGTATAAAGTATAAATCACTATAGTAAAGATTATAAATCGTGATTGTAAACAGCAGACATCGCGATGGTTACAGTGACTCTCAACAGGATACACAATTTGGTACATGCACATTATTATATTGAGTGGTTAGTGAACTGGACTACAAAGGACAAGGGGTAGGGTTCGATCCCAACCGACGGCTTCCGGGTTCACCCAGCCTTAAATGGGTACCGGATTTTTTTCTGGGAAAGTAAAGCAGCATGGGCGTAATACCGACCATATTACCCTAAAAATCATGTGCTGAAGGTCTGTAAAATATAGGGTCACTAACACCATATTCCCTATACGCTACTTGGCGTGACGGGGATACTTTACTACTTTATACATTATTATATTGTGACGCCCAATCTTCGCTTTTTCCCATAAGTTTTACGTTTTCATTTTACGGCATACGTTTTTGTTTCTTCCCGTAAACATATTTCTTACGCCTTTTTTTCTGTCATCCACAAAATTATTGGATCATAGTTTACAATTCTAAGGAAATTGATTGTTACATTATTTTTGTAAAAACTGAATCCATGAAAAATATACTAGCATCAAGAAAAATAATACAAGGGGGCTAAAACTAAGAGTAAAAAGTAAAGCACCCTCGTCACGCCAAGTGGCGTATAGGGAAATATGGTGTTAGAGACCCTATATTTTACAGACCTTCAGCACATGATTTTTGGGGTAATGTGGTCGGTATTAAGCCCGTGCTGCTTTACTTTCCCAGAAAAAAATAAAAGTAAGAGTAGCAAATTGTTATATTTTCTCAATGTACCCGTATGGTGCAGAAATATGTACATTAGATACGTAAACCGAACAGAAAATTGAAGCCTTTGAAATGTGGATTTATAGAAGAATAGGTAGAATTGGATGGAAAGAGAATAAAACAAATGTTGAAAGTCTTAAACCAAATAAAATGAATAGAGAACTACCAAAGACAATTCGAACAAGACAAATTAGAATTTGGGGCATGTTAAAGGACACAGCCGTCTGCTAAGGGTAACTGGAAGGGAAAACAGAAGGTAAATGAGATAGAGGCAGACCAAGACTATAATGAACGAGTAAAATTAAAAGATGGACAAGTCAGCCTATGACAATCTGCACCATCAAAGCAAGAGAGAGAGAGAGAGAGAGAGAGAGAGAGAGAGAGAGAGAGAGAGCGGAATGGCGCTCCATGGTAGCCAATTTTGATGGGGAGCCGGCACTCAGTAATGAATGAAGGCATCAATTTTGTCTGTGGCTAGCATTGTCTTATACACTAAAAAAGAAAATAAAAATAAGAAATTACTTGTCCTTAATGTAAAATTGCTAATGCTCTATTCATATTTACTAATTTAAAAAGTGCATTTTTATGTTATGGTATCACAGTGTCTTTCTTGATAGGCTACAATAGGATTCTTAGCGGGTAGCCCCAACAGCTATTAATGGGTGGTGGTACTGTCCTCGATGTGAGAGGAAAATGAATGAAATTAAGTGGTAGTGGTAGCAGTAGAAGTGGTAGTTGTAGTGATAGTAGTAGTAGTAGTAGAAATGGTAGTTGTAGTAGTACTAGCAGTAGTAGTAGAAGTGGTAGTTGTATTAGTAGTGGTAATTGTAGTAGTTGTAGAAGTAGAAGTGGTAGTAGTAGTAGTAGTAGTAGTAGTATTAGTAGTAGTAGTAGTAGTAGAGGTGGTAGTGGTAGTTGTAGTAGTAGTAGAGGTGGTAGTTGTAGTAGTTGTAGAGGTGGTAGTTGTAGTAGTTGTAGAAGTAGAAGTGGTAGTAGTAGTAGTATTAGTAGTAGTAGAAGTGGTAGTAGTAGGAGTAGAAGCGGTGTGGTTGTAGTAATAGTAGAAGTGGTAGTAGTAGTAGTGGTAGTAGTAGTAGTAGTTGTAGTAGTAGTGGTAGTAGTAGGAGTAGAAGTGGTGGTGGTAGTAGTAGTAGTAGTAGTAGTAGTGGTGGTGGTAGAAGTGGTAATTGTAGTAGTGGAAGTGATAGTAGTAGTAGTAGTAGTAGAAGTGGTAGTAGTAGTAGTGGAAGTGATAGTAGTAGTAGTGGATATGGTAGTAATAGTAGTAGTAGTAGTAGTAGAAGTGGTAGTTGCTATTAGCAGATAACAGAACTAATAGATAATATACCACGAGAAGTGTCATAATAAAAGTACCACAAATGGTTCACGATACGTCTTCCTTTTTTCCCCTGCTAAAAACCGTTAATTCTTCCTTTTCCCTGGAAAAAAAGACTGGATTTTTTTTTTTAGTTAAAACAGATATTCTTCCTTTTAACTTGACCAAAAAAACATTCTTCCCTTTTCCCCTGAAAAAAGACAATCTTCCATTTTTTCTCCTGACAAAAACTGGAAATCGTGCTTTATTTCCTCCAAAAACAATCAATCTTCCTTTTTTTCTCCTGACAAAAAAAGAAAAAATCTTCCTTTCCCCCTGAGAAGAACATACAATCTCCCTTTTTTTCCCCTGACAAAAAATAATTACCATATTGTAACGAAAAAAATATTTAGAAATAGATCATAGTCTTTTTTTTCAGGGGAAAGGGTAGACAGTTTTTAAGCCCTTGGGTTTAAAAAGCAAAGAACAGTTGGATCTGACATACTTGGAGTGGCAGAGGCCGACTACAGCCCTAATGACCATGCACTGGCTGATAGTTGAACTGCCGATACGTATAATTCCGATCTTCAACGAGCCAGGGACGTTCACACAGGGCATGACGCTAGATCGCAGTCCGTTGACTAGGTTATAGGCGTTGAACAGGTTCTGGTGGATGTTAGAACGGAGTGTTAGTGGAGTTGGGGGAAATTAGAGTGGATTGTTGGTTGAGATGGGAGAAATTAGAGGGGAATGATGGTGGATTTGGGAGAAATTAGAGAGTAGTGTTAGTTGATATGGGAGAAATTAGAGTGTCATGTTAGTTGAGATATGAGAAATTAGAGTGTAGTGTTAGTTGAGATGGGAGAAATTAAAGGGGAGTGTTAGTGGAAATGAGAGAAATTAGAGGGGAGTGTCAATTGAGATGTGAGAGATTAGAGGGGAGTGTCAGTTGAGATTGGAGAAATTAGAGTGGAGTGTTAGTGGAGTTGGGGAAAATTAGAGTGGAGAGTTAGTTGAGTTGGGAAAAAATTAGAGTGGAATAATGGTGGATTTGGGAGAATTTAGAGGGAAGTGTTAGTTGAGATGGGAGAAATTAGTGGGGAATGATGGTGGATTTGGGAGAAATTAGAGTGTAGTGTTAATAGAGAGGGGAGAAATTAGAGTGTAGTGTTAGCTGAGATGGGAGAAATTAGTGGGGAATGATGGTGGATTTGGGAGAAATTAGAGTGTAGTGTTAGCTGAGATGGGAGAAATTATAGGGAAATGATGGTGAATTTGGGAGAAATTAGAGTGTAGTGTTAGCTGAGATGGGAGAAATTATAGGGAAATGATGGTGAATTTGGGAGAAATTAAAGTGTCGTGTTAGTTGAGATGGGAGAAATTAGAGTCCAGTACTGGCATTGTAATAGTCAACATCTTTGATAATAAATGCAACATTTGCACGAGCGACAGCGCTACGAACCTGGAAAGTCTTTCCTCTCAAGCGCACGGCCTCGTCAAACTTTTTGTCCCTCAGGCAGTCCTCGAGATTTCTGTTTTTCTTCAGCACCTCTTCAAGCGGCAGGCACACCACTGTTCCGTTATAGAAACAAACAACACTAGGCCCGCCATCAACAGGGATGTCCTTTAAGCAGCTGACTGCCTCAACTCCCATTCTGGATGCGATGGTCCGATCAAATGCTGTTGGGCTTCCTCCTCTCTGAAAATAGGTACCGAAGCTAAAAAAGAAAGTCTTGCGTAAAATGATTACGACTTTTCAAAATACTGTTGATTTTGCGTAAAATAACATTTTTGCAGCGACGGATATTCAGAGGAGACAACGGAGACCCCGATTTCTCTAATATTTAATGAGAGTACATAACACAATCACATTCTAGCTAAAATGAGTGAAGTGTCAACGTACAACTAGCCACCGTATTCCCTAGTATAGCTGTGATATAGTTCAAATAACTCAACCTGTTACTAATAAACAGACTTTAATGTCTATGGAGGTCAAACCTACTACAACCGTACAACTGCATCTATCGACCTTGCAATATGTATGACAACTAGGTCGATCATTTCAGCAATTTCAGCCCTGTTTCCTTTGCAACAAATGAACGCATAATCAGATGGCGTTTTCTTTTCTTTTGTATTGACAAATATAGAAGTAGTGCTGATGGGGAGAAGATTTTATGAAGTGCCTCCTGCGAGAATCAGTGTGTTGTGTCTTTATATACAAAGGAAACCGGAACAAAACTGAATGAGAATTTAATTAACAGCAAAACCATGTTTTATTTCATAACTTATAGTGCAAATTTCTAAGATATTATGTTGTAAATTATAATTATGTTAATTTAGGCAATAATTAAAGGACGTATTTTTTTTTCTCGTTCGCCATCTTTTACCTCTGACAAAGTCTCTAGAGACTAGGAACTGAATTTTGCGTGGTAATCCATTTTTCCCTGGCAGCCGTGTGCACAGGAGTCATTCGCCGCACAGGCAGATTACTCCGACTTCGGAGGTACTCATATTTTTTCCTTCAATGAGTAATTGACGTTCCAAGCCGAGCCTCGTTGCTGAGACCAGGGGTGGTTGCCGCAGAGAGAAATCATAAATACAAATCCCAACCGGTGTAGCCGGGATTAGAACCCACACTATAGCGCTGATTCCATGTTTTTGTCGTAAATTATCAGGTTAAAGGTCAGCCTAAAAGTTCTTATATCCTGGCCTCTTCAAGTTTCGAACTCACCGTCCGTCGCTGAATATTTGTCTGTACTGTGATCATAGTTTGTACATAAAACTCTCTTTACAGCATGTTCCTATTTCTGGGTCCGGACATTAAAGACCACTTGTCCTGCACGGTCGCCGCGAGGTGATTCGATCTGTGTTTTTATTTCATCCTGAAAGATAAAAAAAAAAAAAAACAATTTTCTTGAATACAATCTTCATTGCAACGTTGCGCTACCTAGGCCAAACCTGGACCCTAGATGCAAGAACATTAAGAAATGTAATTACAGCCGAGATGAAATATGTTAGGCAAATGGCAGGACACAACCTGATAGATAAAATCAGAAAAGAAGAACTGAGAAAAAAGCCTAGGAAATAATTCCCGCCATAGAGTACATAAAGAAACAACATATTAAATCGTGTGACTACGCGATAGGGCAGAAAGATTAAAACACAACACAACGAGCCTTCAATAAACGTTGCGAGAACACCAGACCCAAGAACAGAACACGACAAGGATGGATTGACGGAATATTAGAAGCACTAGGAAACATAACAGCAGCAGGAAGAGGCGAACCGGAGAGCAAAACACCGCAAATTATATCTCCCTTCGACACTGAAGGGGAGCCGCGATAGCTCAGTGGTTAGTGAACTGGACTACGAAGGACAAGAGGTAGGGTTTGATCCCAACCGACGGCTTCCGGTTCACCCAGCCTTTAATGGGTACCGGATTTTTTCTGGGAAAGTAAAGCGGCACTGGCGTAATATCGACCACATTACCCCAAAAATCATGTGCCGAAGGTCTGCAAAATGTATGGTCACTAACACTATATTCCCTATATTCCCTATACGACACTTGGTGTGACTGGGGCTACTTTTTACTTCCACGCTGAAAAAACAAATGTGGAAGAAAAGAAGAAGAAGAATATACGCTTGCGAAACATTGATCCTAACAGCAGAGTTACAAAAATACAAGCTATGGGAACGAAATGTTATCGTAATGTTCAGACATCTCTTACATAGAGCGTATCAGAAATGAAAAAAAAAATTCACAAAAGGATACAACAATAAAATCGAAGTACATTATTTTCTTGTGACTATTGTGACAAAATGCAAAATGAAAAGGTCTGGCCAGGTATATAGATCGTCTGGCCTGGCAAAGACCATTTTGCAAGGAGATGTGACAGGAGTGATAAGGAGAAAGAGGCAGAGAAAGAGATGGGAAGATCATTTTAAAGAATGAACAGGTCTTGATTTTGCCGTCACAAATAATGACTGAAGAGAAAGGGAAATGGAGAAAGTTGACCAAGTATGTATGGTGGAAATGGAGAAAGTTGACCAAGTATGTATGGTGGAAATGGAGAAAGTTGACCAAGTATGTATGGGGGAGCAGAAGCGCCTGCGACCTCAGGTCGCAATAGCAGGGTCGGCGCACCATCAGCTGACCAAGACCTAGCAGTTCTACCTCCTCGTGGTCTCCCCTGGAAACAGTCTGCATCAATCCAGACTGACTAACAGAAGCTAGGATCGCCTTGTTCCCTGTAGTGGTGGCTGTTACTGATATAGAGGACCCAGTATTGCAGTACATCTGGGCTGGACTAGTAATTTCCCAGCATAGCCTGGGATAGACGAACTCAAACCTCACCAGTAAGAGCCGAGAATGTCAAGAAAGCCATTACGACCCGCCACATCTTATGAGTCAAAGGGCAACCTGCCCGCATCAACTCGTGGCAATCCGTCAACAACAACCAAGTATGAATAGACAAATGAGATTTTAGGAGGCATGTTAAAAGACACCAGCCCATGCCACTGTACACTGGACAATATGACTACAAAACATGTTCTACAGGATTGCCCCCAGTACACAGACCCGAGAAGAGCAATGTGGTCCACACCCACCTCCCTGGAAGAAAAACTAAATGGGGCAATCGAATCGATTAAACATACAGCTGACTTCATGAGAGAGTCTGGAATCCTACTCTGATTGAGTCTTGAACACAGAGAGAGAGAGAGAAAGAGAGAGAGAGAGAGAGAGAGAGAAAAGACACAGCAGCCTACTAAAAGTAATCTTGGAAGGGAAAATACATGGTAAAAGAGGCAGAGGCAGACCAAGACTAATATGTAATGCACTCAGTGATGATCAAGTAGGTCAGTGGTGCATCAACAACGACCCGGCGTTATGGGATGAAGACGACAAAGCAGGAAATATGGAAATGATAGTCGTCCTGTCTGTTGTTACGTAGATATGATAGTCGTCCTGTCTGTTGTTACGTAGATATGATAGTCGTCCTGTCTGTTGTTACGTAGATATGATAGTCGTCCTGTCTGTTGTTACGTAGATATGATAGTCGTCCTGTCTGTTGTTACGTATATATGATAGTCGTCCTGTCTGTTGTTACATAGATATGATAGTCGTCTTGTCTGTTGTTACGTAGATATGATAGTCGTCCTGTCTGTTGTTACGTAGATATGATAGTCGTCCTGTCTGTTGTTACGTAGATGTGATAGTTGTCATGTATGTTGTTACCTAGATATGATAGTCGTCATGTATGTTGTTACCTAGATATGATAGTCGTCATGTCTGTTGTTACGTAGATATGATAGTCGTCCTGTCTGTTGTTACGTAGATATGATAGTCGTCCTGTCTGTTGTTACGTAGATGTGATAGTTGTCATGTATGTTGTTACCTAGATATGATAGTTGTCATGTATGTTGTTACCTAGTATATAGTCGTCCTGTCTGTTGTTACGTAGATATGATAGTCGTCCTGTCTGTTGTTACGTAGATATGATAGTCGTCATGTCTGTTGTTACGTAGATATGATAGTCGTCCTGTCTGTTGTTACGTAGATATCATAGTCGTCATGTCTGTTGTTACGTCGATATGATAGTCATCCTGTCTGTTGTTACGTAGATATGATAGTCGTCCTGTCTGTTGTTACGTCGATATGATAGTCGTCATGTCTGTTGTTACGTAGATATGATAGTCTGTTGTTACCTAGATATGATAGTTGTCCTGTCTGTTGTTACATAGATAAGATAGTTGTCCTGTCTGTTGTTTCATAGATAAGATAGTCGTCATGTATGTTGTTACATAGATAAGATAGTTGTCCTGTCTGTTGTTACATAGATAAGATAGTTGTCCTGTCTGTATTTACATAGATAAGATAGTTGTCCAGTCTGTTGTTACATAGATAAGATAGTTGTCCTGTCTGTTGTTACATAGATAAGATAGTTGTCCTGTCTGTCGTTACATAGATAAGATAGTTGTCCTGTCTGTTGTTACATAGATAAGATAGTTGTCCTGTCTGTTGTTACATAGATAAGATAGTCGTCTTGTATGTTGTTACATAGATAAGATAGTTGTCCTGTCTGTTGTTACATAGATAAGATAGTTGTCCTGTCTGTTGTTACATAACGTAGGTAATGCAAACTTGCCGACAATTTTTTTTTCTGATTTAAAAACCCAAAACCTCCGATTGTGGTAGATAATGCGTAGTTTGATGTAGTCAACAATACAGGGCAGTAACTTGTGATCCTTTAATACCACTGTAACCGAACCTAATTATTTCCCTTACATGAATATCTTGAAATCAGCTCACGATAGGAACTTAAGCTGCGTATAATGCGTTCACAAATGTCTGTCGTTGTTTGTAAATGTATACCTCAGCATTGGTAAAGTATGCATTTGAGGAAAAATAAATATTCATATTTATATCGTCGTCAACCTCTGTCGCAATTTTATTTCCCTACTGTCAGGTAATTAGGACAGATTTTTGCTTCTAGGATATAAAAATATATCGTAGTCCTCGCTTGGTTACTTGTTATGAGTCTAACAGGGCATATTGTTGTAGCAATTGCTGCCGAAGCTACTGAGTTTAGTGATCTGTACACACCGTGAGTTGTGTATTTCATCTGTATCGTGTATTCCGATTGTTTACGAAGAATGATGACATCGTGTGACGAAGGAGTTTGGCTGCGTTCACTTTCCGTGTCGTTACGCCTTATGTCTTTTGGCGAGTGCTGTAGCTCCTATGATGGGGACTGCAACTGCCTTCCTTGGTTTGGATCCTTCAATGCTATGAGACGTTAATTCTGATGATTCCACTGGCACTGAGCAATTGTGGATTTCAATTCGTTTGCAGTGATGCCGGGGCCTTCGACTAACTAACTACAAGACAATTGTTGTAGCAACTACCCGAACGTTCAAAACGAGCATCGAGATTTCTTTTAAGAAATTCCTGCACGGATTTTCAACGCGTCTACAGATTTGTGTTCATCAACGTTTGGATATGACATTTGGCGTCTGGACAGGCCATTGATAGCAAACAATCATACGTCAGTTGTTTGGTATAAATGTTAGTGTCTTATACTGGATGATGCTTTGCTGAACAACTTCTCTCGTGACTGAATCTGCCAATATTGGACAGACAGATCCAACCGCAGAACGAACAAGATGAATTCATGGTGTCTAGTCTCGTCTCATTTAGCCTGCGACTTTTATCTTCTGAATTTGATATCAGAACTGCCTCAAAAGTTGCTGTGCCATTTTTTATTTTCGTTCTCCATGTGCTACGATCTGTAGCCAGATTTTCCAAGTTTCTTTCACTGATAGAGAATTCCCTCAAGGAAGCCTTACAAACATCCTTATATCTCAGGGCTGGTTTGCCCATTGGTCTCTTTCCATCCCTAAGTTCACCAGACAATATTTGTTTGGGAATACAAATGTTTGCCAAATTTCTTACATGATCATGACTCATTCTGGCTAGTACTCTGGACTCTCATATCGAGGCAGCTGCCTGTTTCAGTGATTCGGTTAACCCGTAGAGTTTCTCTTGCAGGGAGGTTGGTGTGGACCACATTGTCCTCCTCAGGTCTGTGTAAGGGGGCAATCCAGTAGAATGTTTTTTGTTGTCATGTTATTCAGGGTACAGCGGCATAGACTGGTAGTTCATATTTTTAGTTTAGTGAACATGTGGTTTCTCATTCTGTTGTGGCCAGTGCTTAGGCGAAGTATGATGACTTGATCCCTCCTTGATAGCTGGATGTATCCGAACCTTTCGTTATACTTTGGGTGTTTTTGTTTCCATTTTTCATGATACTGGCCTTTTATGATGGTTTTGGCTTCATCGTAGCTGACCAGATGTTTCTCTTGTGGTAATCTCCCTCCCTTTTCAACTAGTTTTTCTGCGCATTTGTTTCCTTGTATATTACAGTGTGATGGTACCCACTAGATGACCACTCTCTGGAAGTTATAGGACTATTAGTCTACGGTTGTTCTCAAGTCATCAAGCTCGCTGTTCCTGGGCTTTTGTAGAGCTGTTATGATTGACGGTCAGTCGGTCAGTGAGTGTCGCCAATTTCTTCTGCAAGTATAGCAGCCGTTTTCACAACACTTATAGATCCGCTGACTACAACTAGCACTTGGTGGTGTCTGAACTCCCCTAACTGCCTCGATGAGTTGACGGGGACATCCCTTCACTGTATCACGGCTAATGTGTCACGACGACTTGCGTCTTGATGACCCGTGTTGATTGATAAGTTGAGTCGACCTCGGCCTGTGCTCGATGGTTACTACTCGGGACTGTCGCCTCGTTGGAACTCTGCCCTTGTGTGGCACCCTTGGCCGGGTGATCGCCTAACTTAGTACTCCGCGCTGTTTCGTGTTACGACTGTTGGTTATCTGCAGACCAGCGTGCTGGCCCCGTCCAGGGGTCGTCCTTAGCTAGGCACAGACAATTACAGCTAGCGCTCGATAAAGCATTCACTGAACACCAGGTAAAATAACACACCTGAGGTTTTATTCTCAAAAGTTCACCTCACACAACACGTCCACAATCACAATGACAATGGTATGTTAGCAGCCTCTCCCACATTGCCTGCTAACCTTGAGGCATCCCCCTGTGTTATCTACAGCATCACAGAGGTATACCTCAGCACTCTCTCAAGCCACTCTGGCCTTGCCTACCTTCCTCTAATAAATAGTTGCTTAGGAATTCCTCCCCTAGCACCCTATAGCAGCCATATTGCTAATCACGAAGCTGGCGATGTCGGTCTCGCTCAGCCTCACCTCTAACGTTGTCTACTGGAGCGTCATACTCTGTATCGAGCGCTTCTTGGTTGCTAGGAACTCTGCAAATTTGTATCGCTCAGCGCCACTTACATTGCTCGGTGTGGCTGCCTGAACACCCCACTATAACGTCATGCTCTTCCTACACAAAGCCTGACTGATTGACTTCTTCACTTACATTGCTCGGTGTGGCTGCCTGAACACCCCACTATAACGTCATGCTCCTCCTACACAAAGCCTGACTGATTGACTTCTTCACTTACATTGCTCAGTGTCGCTGCCTGAACACCCCACTATAACGTCATGCTCCTCCTGCACAAAGCCTGACTGATTGACTTCTTCACTTACATTGCTCGGTGTCCCTGCCTGAACACCCCACTATAACGTCATGCTCCTCCTGCACAAAGCCTGACTGATTGACTTCTTCACTTACATTGCTCGGTGTCCCTGCCTGAACACCCCACTATAACGTCATGCTCCTCCTGCACAAAGCCTGACTGATTGACTTCTTCACTTACATTGCTCGGTGTCCCTGCCTGAACACCCCACTATAACGTCATGCTCCTCCTGCACAAAGCCTGACTGATTGACTTCTTCACTTACATTGCTCGGTGTGGCTGCCTGAACACCCCACTATAACGTCATGCTCCTCCTGCACAAAGCCTGACTGATTGACTTCTTCACTTACATCGCTCGATGTCGCTGCCTGCACACCCCACTATAACGTCATGCTCCTACACAAAGCCTGACTGATTGACTTCTTCACTTACATCGCTCGATGTCGCTGCCTGAACACCCCACTATAACGTCATGCTCCTACACAAAGCCTGACTGATTGACTTCTTCACTTACATCGCTCGATGTCGCTGCCTGCACACCCCACTATAACGTCATGCTCCTACACAAAGCCTGACTGATTGACTTCTTCACTTACATCGCTCGATGTCGCTGCCTGCACACCCCACTATAACGTCATGCTCCTACACAAAGCCTGACTGATTGACTTCTTCACTTACATCGCTCGATGTCGCTGCCTGCACACCCCACTATAACGTCATGCTCCTACACAAAGCCTGACTGATTGACTTCTTCACTTACATCGCTCGATGTCGCTGCCTGCACACCCCACTATGACGTCATGCTCCTACACAAAGCCTGACTGATTGACTTCTTTCCCCTACCGTCACTTGAATGGTTGTCGCTGCTAAACTGCACCACTACCTTCCACTCTATGTTCCTAATGAAGCCTAATGTTGTGAGACTACTCACGGATTGACACTACATTGTTCGTTGCTGCTACTTGCACAACTACATTCTATCTTCACACTTCTGATGGAGACTAAACTTGGTGAGACTACTCACGGATTGACACTACATTGTTCGTTGCTGCTACTTGCACAACTACATTCTATCTTCACACTTCTGATGGAGACTAAACTTGGTGAGACTACTCACGGATTGACACTACATTGTTCGTTGCTGCTACTTGCACAACTACATTCTATCTTCACACTTCTGATGGAGACTAAACTTGGTGAGACTACTCACGGATTGACACTACATTGTTCGTTGCTGCTACTTGCACAACTACATTCTATCTTCACACTTCTGATGGAGACTAAACTTGGTGAGACTACTCACGAATTGACACTACATTGTTCGTTGCTGCTACTTGCACAACTACATTCTATCTTCACACCTCTGATGAAGACTAAACTTGGTGAGACAAACTCATGAATTGACACTACATTGTTCGTTGCTGCTACTTGCACAACTACATTCTATCTTCACACCTCTGATGAAGACTAAACTTGGTGAGACAAACTCATGAATTGACACTACATTGTTCGTTGCTGCTACTTGCACAACTACATTCTATCTTCACACTTCTGATGAAGACTAAACTTGGTGAGACTACTCACGGATTGACACTAACTTGTTCGTTGCTGCTACTTGCACAACTACACTCTAACTTCCTATTTCTGATGAAGCCTACGTTGTGAGACTCTCTCACTGGCTGTCACTAAATGGTCGGTGCTGCTAACTTTCACAACTATCTTTTTAACTACTCTAAGACACTTCTACTTATCACTGCTCCTGGAATAAGGTCTGTTCCCAGCAGCGACCACACACCAACTAACTTACTCTGTTACTTTTTGGTGAACTGACCCAAACCTGCCCACGGTACCGGTTGCCATACAAAACACACAAACGTCCGCACAGAGCCATCGTTAATCTCGAATTCACTTCCCAGCCTATCCTTTGTCTAACCTTTCCTCCCTTCAACCAATCAATACCCCGTTTTACATTTTTGCCTCGTTCCTACATTGTGTCTTACAATTCCCGTGAGTCACGATGTGTTCATCCTCTTTACTTCTTAACCCTACTGTCTCGTGGACACCATGATTTTATTTTACTCAGCCCTTCTTATCTCCCCTCGACTTCTACTATCTCACTCCCATCTTATCGTACACTCTTTAATCACTGCTACCTCCCTGCTTCACTACATTTCAGCTGCTGGAAGGCAATGTATTTCATTTTGGGATTTATCCAATTCCTTGGCTGCACCGAACGATCTCTGGAGAATAAAGACCGCATGTTCAGTGCAGTCGAGCGGTTCAGGTCAGTGCTGGATATAACTTGTTGAATCTCCCTTGGATTTTAACCATCGACCACCTGTTTTCTTGAGAAAAGTAAAATGTTTATCCATTCGGCCACATTATTCCTCAAAACGAGACAAGCTGTCAACTCTACGTGTACAAAAAAATGATGAAATGTCAACCTGTGAAAATATGCTCACACGAAAAATGACTCGTCATTGCTGATCGAATCAAACAACGAGGAGGGAACATACCTGCACGTGTCCAAGAACGGTAATCTTAGCGTTCAGGTTCAGCTTATACTGGAGGGTATCCTTGATTTCCTCTGGCGTAATTACCTTTCCGTGCGCGTCGACCGCACCCTCACATGTGATCACCAAGATGCCTTGAGATCCCATGAGAATATCGTCCTTGACCTAACGTTGACCAATGAAGACAGCATATTTATAAGGTTGCTAGATAATGTAAGTAAAATGAGTTACTATACAAGGTTATGTAGAACCAGTCTTAATATATAGATGTGAATCATGGACAATAGTACAACAGGCAAGAAAGTCACTGGAGGCTGTAGAAATGTGGTTTGACAGAAGAATATTTGGATTACCATGGACATATAAGAAGAGTAATAAAAACGTTCTGAAAGAGGCCAAAGTAAAAAGAGAGCTGATATCCAATATTAGGAAGAATCAATCATCACTTTTTGGCCATGCAATGAGAAGAGAACAACTGGAATATATTGTAACAACTGGGAAAATTGAGGGACGAAGAGATAGATGGAAGCAAAAAGAAAAGATACCAGGCAGTTTAAGAGAATGGCTTGGCAGAAGGCCAACAACAGAAATGATAAATAAATGTCGAGATTAAAAGCTGTGGAGAGATATAATCACATTGTACTTGATGATGATGATGATGATGAGATAATGTTACTAGTTAAGGCAACTAGAAAAAAGTTACTATGTAGAGTTACCGGATAAGGTTTCAAGTTAAGACTACTGGATAAAGTTACTAGACGAAGTTACCAAATAAGATAACCAGATAAGGAGAAGACGCTGGAAGTACATTGGCCACGTGCTCAAAATGGACGACAGAAGACTCCCGCGCCAGTCTTTAAAAATACCCCCAGCCGTTGGAAGAAATGGGCACCAGGCTAGTACTCTGGGAAGGTGAGGAATGCCGCCTCACATCGTGAGTTTCGATGCTTGAAGCGACACTATCCAGAAATCTCCGAACACTTCTGGATAGACGGCCGAGCACATATTGGTGGAAACTCGCGGGCGCAATCGCCGATTCAAGTCTTGTACTTTATCATTACCTTTACCAAAACTATAGTTAATCTCACCAATTACATTATAATAACTATTGTTAACCTCACCAATTACATTATAATAACTATAGTTAATCTCACCAATTACATTATAATAACTATTGTTAACCTCACCAATTACATTATAATAACTATAGTTAATCTCACCAATTGCATTATAATAACTATAGTTAATCTCACCAATTACATTATAATAACTATTGTTAACCTCACCAATTAGATTGTAATAACTATTGTTAACCTCACCATTTACATTATAATAACTATTGTTAACCTCACCAATTACATTATAATAACTATAGTTAACCTCACCAATTACATTATAATAACTATAGTTAATCTCACTAATTACATTATAATAACTATAGTTAATCTCACTAATTACATTATAATAACTATAGTTAATCTCACTAATTACATTATAATAACTATAGTTAATCTCACTAATTACATTATAATAACTATAGTTAATCTCACTAATTACATTATAATAACTATAGTTAATCTCACTAATTACATTATAATAACTATAGTTAATCTCACTAATTACATTATAATAACTATTGTTAACCCCACCAACTACAATATAACCACTATAGTTAACCCCACCAACTACCATATAACCATTTTTATTAATCCCACCAACTACAATGTAGCTCTTATAGTTAATCCCACCAACTACAATGTAGCTCTTATAGTTAATCCCACCAACTACAATGTAGCTCTTATAGTTAATCGCACCAACTACAATGTAGCTCTTATAGGTAATCCCACCAACTACAATGTAGCTCTTATAGTTAATCCCACCAACTACAATGTAGCTCTTATAGTTAATCCCACCAACTACAATGTAGCTCTTATAGGTAATCCCACCAACTACAATGTAGCTCTTATAGTTAATCCCACCAACTACAATGTAGCTCTTATAGTTAATCCCACCAACTACAATGTAGCTCTTATAGTTAATCCCACCAACTACAATGTAGCTCTTATAGTTAATCCCACCAACTACAACATAACCACAATAGATATCCTCGCCGTCATTGTCCTACTCACCTTGTCACACAGCTCATCCCTCCAGTTACCAACTGGAGGGTACTCAGGAATAAAGGTCATACTAGCGTCACACATGAGCCCGGTAACCAAGGACAGGTAGCCGCTATTGTGTCCCATTACCTGTTAATCGTTAATACAGAAATGATAATACACTCATTAAACACATCTATCTTCTGTTTATCATTATTTTCACCTTCCTTTTTAAAATTAATATTTAATATGTCAGTAAAATTTTAACGATATTATCTTCACCATGTTATCTGCATCCGGCCCCAATCTCTTTATTATCCCCTATTATGTAATCTTATTCACGATTTGGTTATTTGGGTATGGAAGGCCCCTGTATCACTGCAAACGAATTAAAATGCATAATTGCTCAACCGCAATACCGACAGGTAGAAGCAGAGATAAAGAGAAAGACCAAGATATTCTTGTAGAAGACAGGTAGAAGCAGTAATAAAGAAGAGACCAAAATATTCTTGTAGAAGACAGGTATAAGCAGAGATAAATAGAAATACCAAGATATTCTTGTAGAAGACAGGTAGAAGCAGAGATAAATAGAAATACCAAGATATTCTTGTAGAAGACAGGTAGAAGCAGAGATAAATAGAAATACCAAGATACTCTTGTAGAAGACAGGTAGAAGCAGTAATAAAGAGAAAGACCAAGATATTCTTGTAGAAGACAGGTAGAAGCAGAGATAAAGAGGAGACCAAAATATTCTTGTAGAAGACAGGTAGAAGCAGTAATAAAGAGAAAGACCAAGATATTATTGTAGAAGACAGGTAGAAGCAGAGGTAAAGAGGAGACCAAAATATTCTTGTAGAAGACAGGTAGAAGCAGTAATAAATAGAAATACCAAGATATTCTTGTAGAAGACAGGTAGAAGCAGAGATAAATAGAAATACCAAGATATTCTTGTAGAAGACAGGTAGAAGCAGTAATAAAGAGAAAGACCAAGATACTCTTGTAGAAGACAGGTAGAAGCAGTAATAAAGAGAAAGACCAAGATATTCTTGTAGAAGACAGGTAGAAGCAGAGATAAAGAGGAGACCAAAATATTCTTGTAGAAGACAGGTAGAAGCAGTAATAAAGAGAAAGACCAAGATATTATTGTAGAAGACAGGTAGAAGCAGAGGTAAAGAGGAGACCAAAATATTCTTGTAGAAGACAGGTAGAAGCAGTAATAAAGAGAAAGACCAAGATATTCTTGTACAAGACAGGTAGAAGCAGAGATAAAGAGAAAGACCAAGATATTCTTGTAGAAGACAGGTAGAAGCAGAGATAAAGAGAAATACAAAGATATTCTTGTAGAAGACAGGTAGAAGCAGTAATAAAGAGGAGACCAAAATATTCTTGTAGAAGTCAGGTAGAAGCAGAGATAAAGAGAAAGACCAAGATATTCTTGTAGAAGACAGGTAGAAGCAGAGATAAAGAGAAAGACCAAGATATTCTTGTAGAAGACAGGTAGAAGCAGAGATAAAGAGAAAGACCAAGATATTCTTGTAGAAGACAGGTAGAAGCAGAGATAAAGAGAAAGACCAAGATATTCTTGTAGAAGACAGGTAGAAGCAGTAATAGAGAGAAAGACCAAGATATTCCTGTAGAAGACAGGTAGAAGCAGAGATAAAGAGAAAGACTAAGATATTCTTGTAGAAGACAGGTAGAAGCAGAGATAAAGAGAAAGACCAAGATATTCTTGTAGAAGACAGGTAGAAGCAGAGATAAAGAGAAAGACCAAGATATTCTTGTAGAAGACAGGTAGAAGCAGAGATAAAGAGAAAGACCAAGATATTCTTGTAGAAGACAGGTAGAAGCAGAGATAAAGAGAAAGACCAAGATATTCTTGTAGAAGACAGGTAGAAGCAGAGATAAAGAGAAAGACCAAGATATTCTTGTAGAAGACAGGTAGAAGCAGTAATAGAGAGAAAGACCAAGATATTCCTGTAGAAGACAGGTAGAAGCAGAGATAAAGAGAAAGACTAAGATATTCTTGTAGAAGACAGGTAGAAGCAGAGATAAAGAGAAAGACCAAGATATTCTTGTAGAAGACAGGTAGAAGCAGTAATAAAGAGGAGACCAAAATATTCATGTAGAAGATAGGTAGAAGCAGAGATAAATAGAAATACCAAGATATTCTTGTAGAAGACAGGTAGAAGCAGTAATAAAGAGAAAGACCAAGATATTCTTCTAGAAGACAGGTAGAAGCAGAGATAAAGAGGAGACCAAAATATTCTTGTAGAAGACAGGTACATCTCCAAAAAATGTTCAACATCATTTGGAAAACAGAGAAGACACCTCATAAATGGAAAAAAGGAATCATTGTTAAGATCCCAAAAAAGGGCAATCTTAGAGATTGTAACAATTGGAGAGGCGTGACACTTTTGTCAGTTGCCTCAAAATTATTCTGTAAAATCATCCTAAATAGAATAAAGGATTCAATAGATACAGTAATGCGTGAAGAACAGGCTGGGTTTAGAAAAGGGAGAAGCTGTCTTGACCACATTTTCACTCTACGACTTATATTGGAGGAACACATTGAAAAGCAAAAACCTTTTGTACTTAACTTCATCGACTTCAAAAAAGCATTTGATAGTATTCATAGAGATTCTTTGTGGAAAATTCTGAAGCAATATGGCTTACCATCAAAAATCATAAATATTATCAAAGACATGTATGATGGTTACACATGTGCAGTTCGAACAGAGGAAGGACTGAGCGAATGTTTCCCAATAGAAACTGGGGTTAAACAAGGATGTATTTTATCGCCCTTGTTATTTGGAATTGTTATGGACTTCATAATGAAGAAATGCTGCACTGGTAATAAAGGCATCGAATGGATACAAGGAGACCATTTGGAGGACCTGGACTTTGCTGATGACATAGTTCTCATCAGCAATCAGATAAAAACGATGCAGGAAAACACAAATGAACTATCATCAATAGCCAGCAAAATTGGGCTTGAGGTCAATCATGAAAAGTCTAAAGTCATGAAAAGTTTAATTCCAACAAGTGACAAAATATACATGGAAAACAAACCAGTAGAAGAGATCGATCACTTCATCTATCTTGGAAGTCACATTGATCGAGAAGGGGATACGAGCAAAGAAATTAGAATCAGACTGGCTAAAGCAGCAATGTCTTTCAGAAGCCTTGAAAAGTTGTGGAAATCAAAACTCATTAGCACAAACACAAAACTTAGGCTATTCAAATCAAATGTACTATCAACCCTTACGTATGCGTGTGAAAGCTGGAAAACAACAAGAGATATAGAAACAAAGTTGAACGCATTCGAAAATAAATGTCTAAGGAAAATACTTGGTATAGAATGGAACGAATTCAAAACAAACGAGGAAATTAGAGAAATCGCCAATCAACCACTAATATCTTCAGTAATAAAGAAAAGACGATGGTCATACGTTGGACATGTGATGAGAAGAGATAATAATCGAATAGCAAAGCAAGCCCTCATATGGGAAACAACAGGTAAAAGAAAAAGAGGAAGACCCAGGGAGACACTGAGAAGAACATTGATGAGAGAGGCAAGAGCAGCAGGAATCGGCTCCCTCAATGAGATAGAACTGCTTGCACAGAACAGAGACAGATGGCGAGATTTGATAAAATATCTTTAAAAGAAAACTGTTAGAACAAAAATTCATATAGGAGAAGGTGTATCTTGGTCTACGCCCTATGGGCCGGTTACGGCTCGAAAGGTCAATAGATAGATAGATAGAAGACAGGTAGAAGCAGAGATAAAGAGGAGACCAAGATATTCTTGTAGAAGACAGGTAGAAGCAGAGATAAAGAGGAGACCAAAATATTCTTGTAGAAGACAGGTAGTAGCATAGATGAAGAGAAAGACCAACATATTCTTGTAGAAGACAGGTAGAAGCAGTAATAAAGAGAAAGACCAAGATATTCTTGTAGAAGACAGGTAGAAGCAGTAATAAAGAGAAAGACCAAGATATTCTTGTAGAAGACAGGTAGAAGCAGAGACAAAGAGGAAGGGAAAGACATGGAACTCATCTTAAAATAATGGCAAGAAACAGATCGGTTTGGAAAGTGTTTGTTCAAGACCTATGCTCCACAGGTGGTTGAAAGGAGGAAGAAAGTATTGCAGTTAAATATCGCTTGCTCCCTCATCTTATTATGGAATTGGCGATAGCTCAGTGGTTAGTGAACTAGGCTACTAAAGACAAGATGTCGGGTTCGATTCTGATGGACAGCTTCCATGTTCATCCAGCCTTAAATAGAAAATGGGGAACTGGTTGGTCTCGAGGCAAGACGCTGGCCTCGAGATAAAGAGGTTGTGGGTTCAAATCCCGACTACACCGGTTGGGATTTTAATTTATGATTTCTTTCTGCGGCAACCAACCCTGGTCTCAGCAGCGAGGCCCGGCTTAGAACGTCAATTACTCATCGACGGAAAAAATATGAGTACCTCCGAAGACGGAGTTATCTGCCTGTGCGGCGAGGGACCCCTGTGCACACGGCTACCAGGGAAAAATGGATTAACACGCAAAATTCAGTTCCTAGTCTCTAGGGACTTCGTGAGAGGTAAAAGCTGGCGAATGAACCACAAAAAAAAAAATAGAAAACCGGAATTTTTATGGGAAAGTAAAGCAGCACGGGCGTCTCCAAACCACATTACCCCAAATAGCATGTGTCGAAGGTTTAGAAAAAAAAAGTATGGTCACTAACACCATATTCCCTACACGCCACTGAGCATTACCACGTCATGTTCTCTCTGTTTTTTCTCTTCATTATTCCACAGGTGTTGTATCACCATTCTAGCAAAATTGAACAACGTTACTGTTTAGTTATTACCATCATCAAGTACCATGCCTGCTGGCGGAGGTGATCATGTTCAACTCTTCATCTCGACAATTATTTATCATGCCTGTTGTTGACCTTCTGCCAAAAGTTGTCTTTTATCTGTTCTAGTTGCTTCCCTTGTTTAGTTATAGTATCACTTTATTCCACATAAAATTTCGTAAATGAATCCACACATATGGTATATTATTCCCTGTGTTTCTTATAGCAGATTATTCCCTGTGTTCTTATAGCAGATTATTCCCTGTGTTCTTATACCAAATTATTCCCTGTGTTCTTATAGCAGATTATTCCCTGTGTTTCTTATACCAAATTATTCCCTGTGTTCTTATAGCAGATTATTCCCTGTGTTCTTCTACCACATTATTCCGTGTTCTTATACCACATTATTCCGTGTTCTTATACCACATTATTCCGTGTTCTTACACCACTTTATTCCCTGTGTTCTTATACCACATTATTCCGTGTTCTTATACCACATTATTCCGTGTTCTTACACCACTTTATTCCCTGTGTTCTTATACCACATTATTCCGTGTTCTTACACCACTTTATTCCCTGTGTTCTTATACCACATTATTCCGTGTTCTTACACCACTTTATTCCCTGTGTTCTTATAACACATTATTCCCTATGTTCTTATAACACATTATTCCCTATGTTCTTATAACACATTATTCCCTATGTTCTTATAACACATTATTCCCTATGTTCTTATACCAAATGAATGTTTATCCCCTTAACTTCTGTTCACTACATTTCCCGCGGAGTGTGAAAAAACACTAGAATATGCCCCTGTATGACATAGGCCAGGTAAACTACTACTCGCCAGCGTCGGTAAATCATCAGACCTGTTTGATGACATATGTTCTTATTAGAATTATTAGTGTCTTATTCTTTATAATCTATTTCTGAAGCATTAAGTAAAATAAGCCTGAGTAGGCAGACGCACACATGCGAGAGTATCCAGTAGAGACGTGAATTCTGTGATATGGTGTGTAACTGGCCGAGCGAGATGTGTGATCGCTGGCCGCTGTGAATAAGTGTACATAGTTGCCATTGTTAGTGTTGTCGGAATAAAGATACATGATCTTTCAAAAAAAAAAAAAAACATTATTACCTGTGTTCTTATACCACATTAACACCATATTTCCCTATACGTCACTTGGCGTGACGGGGGTAGTTTACTTTTTTTTAACTCTTATACCACATTATTCCCCGTGTTCTTGTACAACATTATTTTATATGTTCTTGTACCACATTATTCCATATGTTCTTGTACCACATTATTCTATATGTTCTTGTACCACATTATTCCCCGTGTTCTTGTACCACATTATTCCCCGTGTTCTTATACCACATTATTCTCCGTGTTCTTGTACCACATTATTCTCCGTGTTCTTGTACCACATTATTCTCCGTGTTCTTGTACCACATTATTCCCCGTGTTCTTGTACCACATTATTTTATTCCACACTAGCTGTTATTATCCATACACCAGGGATTCTCAACCCTTTCCTGCCAATGGGCGCACTGGAAATTTTCCAAATAACTGAGGACGCCAGTATCCAAATTTATTGTTAACAACGACTAGTCATATCTATAACATAGCTCTTTTCTGGTCGCACCTTTCACTATGTGCCCATTTTCAAAGAGAAATAAATGTGAAACATTGTATCTACCAGGGTGTCCGGTTAGCGCAATCGATAGGCGGTTGGCTTACCACGGCAACAGCCGGGGTTCGTACCCTGGCGAGGACACCTGGGTTTTACTAATTCCCTAAAAATTAGTGGGAGCCGCGATAGCTCAGTGGTTAGTGAACTGGACTACTACGGACAAGGGGTAGGGTTCGATCCCAACCGACGGCTCCGGGTTCACCCAGCCTTAAATGGGTACCGGATTTTTTCTGGGAAAGTAAAGCAGCACGGGCTGATACCGACCACATTACCCCAAAAATCATGTGCTGAAGGTCTGTAAAATATAGGGTCACTAACACCATATTTCCCTATACGCCACTTGGCGTGACGGGGGGTAAAAAAAAAAAAAATTGTATCTACCAACAAAAAATTGCATACCTTCTGAAGATAAAAAGCAAAATGAACATTAAACAAGATATCAGTACATTGCATTGAATTATTGTCATTGTTGGGATTACATTTTTAATAACCTAGATTATTTTAAGCTCGAGACATATTATTTATGTAATTTAAAACTCACCTCTCTTCAAGATTTTCAAGATACCACATTAAGGTTAATTCCAACCACTAAATCTGCGTTTCTCTGACCATTTGATGCCGACTATTACCGCTTCTTTGGGGGTCTGGGTAGCCTAGTTGGGAAAACCGCCCGACTGGGCTACCGACGTACGGAGAACCCGTGTTCGATTCCTGCTGGAAGCAGTGTGAGATGTACTCGTGGCTGGAAAAAAAAATACCACCGCGGTCGACCCAGCCGCTGGCAGAAATGGGTACCAGTGTATTACTCTGGGAAGGTGAGGAATGCCGCCTCGCATCGTGAGTTTCGATGCTTAAAGCGACACTATCCAGAAGTCTCCGAACACTTCTTGATAGGCGGCCGAGCACATATTGGTGAAAACTCGCGAGCTAAGACGCCGATTCAAGTCGTGTACTCTACCTTTACCTGTACCGTTACCGCGTCTGCCCATTAGGAAAGAGAAAACGTCAGCGTTTGCTTCATCCCTTCTTTCTTTTCCTCTCTTAATTTTTTGTTCAACTGAATGCTTAACAATAACCCGCCACTCTTCTGGAAAGGCTGGTACTTTCCGGGCACCAAGAAAACACGTGGCGGGCACAATGGTGAGCGCCGAGCTGAGAACCACTGTTGTACATTATTCCCAGTTGACAACATCAAAATCGTAGCCGGTTCGCCCTGGAGAATCGCTTCATTGCCAGTTGCGTTCGCTGTCTCTCTCCCACCCACCCTCCTCCTCCAAGGCATGAACATGACCCAAACTACTTCTGACCTGTACAATAAAGGCGAGCTGTGAGCTACTCGCTGTCGTCGAAATGGCATCGACGGCCTCCATGATCCTGTGAAGTGCTGAGTTGGAGCCAATGCTATGCTCCGAGGTACAAACATCATTGATGATACTGGCCGGGATACAGACGATTTTCAGCTCTTTCGACCTGGATAAAAGAAGTAGGTAATGGAGAAATTGTACTTGTGGACATTGCGCGACGTTCAGACATCATTTCTCCTACAAAAACGAAATAAATAATATAATAATGTCGTCCATACATTTGTTTGCTTATATCTGAAAGTGGTATTTTAGTTCGTTTGTTTGTTGTTAAGATCATTATCACAACACACTGGACGAATCCATCGGTTCTCCGATATCCCTCTCGAGAATCTCGAGAAAACCCGAGGAGAATTCTGGATACGTGATGGAACTCCGTAGCACGGCCTGGGAAGCCTGTCAGTGGTGCCCCACCGACCCCCAGGTTGACGAATTCTGTCAGTGGTGCCCCACCGACCCCCAGGTTGACGAATTCTGTCAAGTGTGCCCCAATGACCCCCAAATTGACGAATTCTGTCAGTGGTGCCCCAACGACCCCCAAGTTGACGAATTCTGCCAGTGGTGCCCCACTGATCCCAAAGTTGACGAATTATGTCACTGGTGCCCCCAACGACTACCTAGGGCTAATGAATCAACAAGAAGAAGTACCAATAATATAATCTTTTACCTTAATGACCAAAATTGTCATTTTAATGCATCTACTTATTACGTTAAAGGAAACGTTGGTGGCAGAGCTGATGCGAGACCGTCATTCTACAAATTAGGTAAAAGTGGTATGGGTTCGAGTCAATGTAATGTGAAATATCACAGTCGAATTTTTTTTTTTTAATGTACCCTTCAAAAAACTTTCCGTGTGGACTTCTTTGAGCTTGATTTGAAGACACCAAGGAAACCTTGAACTTAACAATAGAAAAAGTGGGAGTTGTGACTGTAGACAGAGATTCTTTCAGACGGGTTGTGATGAATGCAACGTTTTCTGGTAGGTCTGAATAGTGACAGAAATTCTTTCAGGCCGGCTAAGATTGATGCAACATTATGTGGGAGATCTGGCTAGTGATAGAGAGAAAAAAACAGTAAAGTGCCCCGTCACGCCAAGTAGCGTATAGGGAATATGGTGTTAGTAGTATACAAGGGTCCAACTGATTAGCATTTGGCCCGTAAATTAACAAAGATATATAGTAGGTGCGCGGCGCACCTAATGTACCGTAGGTGCAGGGGGAGTTAACCATGCCATTTCGTGTCGGGATGTTGACCTTTAGTCCCGGTGACCCGGAAGTGACGTGTTTATGTCTGGTGTGTGCTGACTTTGGAGTTCTTTATGTACTTGATCGTTAGTGATAGGTTAGTAGATTATACAACATCATTGAAAAACAATCAATATAAAACAAAAGACAAAAGATATATTTTATTCTTTTATTATCTCAATAGGCGCATAACATACAGTGGATATTATATAACATTACAAACATATTCAGTACAGTGAGTCAATGTATAGTACATGGATAACATTTATTTATAGATAGGTAGTTGGGTGTCTGCTTAGCTATGTGGCATCGATGAATCATAAGGGGTGAAACTGTTAGAGATAGCTGGGTAGTCTTAAGTGGTAGTGTAAATAGTTAAATATCTAGAGGCGTTGTCGAGACGTTATCAGCAGCTACCTTTCTTTTTATATAGAAATAGGAAAGACCATTTCTTGTTTGACTGTAGGAAAATATGGAATTATTCAAGACTTTGAAACCTACATTTTTTCCCACCCTTAGCCTTTTGCGTGGCGAGAACCTCTAAAAACATATCTTTATCTAATTTGTTGTGTTGCTTGCTTAGCCCTTTACAACTGATTTTATCGTAATCCCCACGACAATGGTACGTCTTACTACATAAGCTAACAAGAGCTGTCCCTTCGTACTCTAGTTTAAAAAGTCCAGGCGTTCGTTTGGTGTACGCTTTAACACCCTTACAGTTTATACAATCTGTCTTGCTAGTATGTTCATCGCAGCGATGGGTGTATGGAGGTCGCCTAGTGTGTAATAAGGGCTGTATAGGGGTCGTCTAGTGTGCCGTGATGGGTCAATGGAGGTCGGCTAGTATGTCGTGATGGGTGTACGGAGGTCGTCTAGTGTGTCATATTGGGTGTATAGAGGGCGTTTAGTGTGTCATGATGGTTGTATAGGGGTCGTCTAGTGTGTCATGATGGTTGTATAGGGGTCGTCTAGTGTGCCGTGATGGTTGTATAGGGGTCGTCTAGTGTGCCGTGATGGGTGTACGGAGGTCGTCTAGTGTGTCATATTGGGTGTATAGAGGGCGTTTAGTGTGTCATGATGGTTGTATAGGGGTCGTCTAGTGTGTCATGATGGTTGTATAGGGGTCGTCTAGTGTGCCGTGATGGGTCAATGGAGGTCGGCTAGTATGTCGTGATGGGTGTACGGAGGTCGTCTAGTGTGTCATATTGGGTGTATAGAGGACGTTTAGTGTGTCATGATGGTTGTATAGGGGTCGTCTAGTGTGTCATATTGGGTGTATAGAGGGCGTCTAGTGTGTCATGATGGGTGTATGTAGGTCGTTTAGTGTGTCATATTGGGTGTATAGAGGGCGTTTAGTGTGTCGTGAGGGGTGTATGGAGGTCGTCTACTGTGTCGTGAGGGGTGTATGGAGGTCATCTAGTGTGGTATGTGTGGTGTATGGCGGTTGTCTGGTATATCATACTTTAATCAACCAATAAGAAAAATGAAGGAACATTACATTCAACATTACTTATCTTAACTACTTTACATCAATACAGTTGAATAACGTGTTATCGTTAAGTCTTACCATACTTTAAGAGAAAACATTCAAACTTACAGCGTAAAATATAGTCTCAATCATCTACACCGAATATAACCTGTTATCGATAAGCCTTAACATACGTTAAGAGAAAACAAGCCAACTTACTGTGCAAAAATCCGCTAGTGTGAACAGTAACTTTCCTTGAATCAACCAAACTTATAACGCCGTCTAGTTTAAATATAACCTGGTAAGAAATGAATAAATTAGCCAATCAGCGAGTGACTATGCCAACATCGCTTGATATCGGGATTAACCAATCAGAAAAGAGTATTAACATAGGAGGCGGGGCGAAGAAATGGCTGACAGGTGGATTAACCAATCAGAAAAGCGCGTTAGCCCAAGCGTAGGTAGTGGCTGTCGGGTCAGCAGTGGGGGAAAAATGTGGGGTGGTGGGTTACTTGAACTCGTTTTGACCCCTGAGGCAATTCCAGAAGAGTTCTATGACCTCATTTTGACCGCTGAAGGCTTTAATACCAAGGTTTCCCACTTCAACGAACGACATACATCATTAAAGGTGATTACTTCAGCTCTTAGACTTTGGAGTTCCATATCTTTATCACTTCAACGAATGACAGACAACAGTAAAGATGATCATTTCAGGTAAGAAAACTTAGTTCCAAACCCTAAAATTTTGGTTCATACTCACAAAGTTGAACACAAACTCTACAAATTTAGGCCCAAAGTTGTAATTGTTAGACACGAAAGTCGTAAATGTTATATGCAAAGTCCAAAAGTTTGTCAAAAAGACAACCCAAACTCAAAATAGTTAGATGCAAAGCTCAAAAATGTATATGCAAAGTCCAAAAAGTTACTCCAAAAGACAACTAATATAACACTTAACCCCAAAATTTCGTCTCATAACCAAAAAGTTGAACTCAAAACCCTAAAAATTTAGTCCCAAAGTGATACTAGTTCGACACAAAAGTCGTAAATGTTATATACAAAGTCTAAAAGTTTGTCAAAAAGACAACCCAAACTCAAAATAGTTAGACACAAAACCCAACAATTTATAGGCAAAGTCCAAAAAGTTACTCCAAAAGACAACTAATGTAACTCTTAATCCCAAAATTTCGGCTCATATGCACAAAGTTGAACACGAACTCTACAAATTTAGTCCCAAAGTCGTAATTGTTAGACACGAAAGTCGTAAATGTTATATTCAAATCCAAAAGTTTGTTAAAAAGACAACCCAAACTCAAAATAGTTAGACACAAAACCCAACAATTTATAGGCAAAGTCCAAAAAGTTACTCCAAAAGACAACTAATGTAACACTTAACCCCAAAATTTCGTCTCATAACCAAACAGTTGAACTCAAAACCCTAAAAATTTAGTCCCAAAGTGATACTAGTTCGACACAAAAGTCGTAAATGTTATATACAAAGGCCAAAACTTTGTCAAAAAGACAACCCAAACTCAGAATAGTTAGACACGAAAGTCATAAATGTTATATGCAAAGTCCAAAATTTTGTCAAAAATACAACCCAAACTCAGAATATTTAGACACAAAAGACCAAATAGTTACATTCAAAGTCCAAAAGTTTGTCAAAAAGACAACCCAAACTCAAAAGTTTGTCAAAAAGACAACCCAAACTCAAAATAGTTAGACATGAAAGGTCAAAAAGGTATACTCAAAGTCCAAAATGTTACTTCAAAAGACAACTAATATAACAACAAGCCCCAAAACTTCGTCTCATAACCAAAAAGTTGAACTCAAAACCCTAAAAAGTGTCAACTTATCTTTAATACAGCTGAGAAAACCCTAATAAATAATTACAATTTACTAAAAATGTTGCCCTTGATGATAGTTGCGACTGTGTCTAAATCATTATTGAAAATATTCATAGAACTCTAGTAAAAACCAAGCACACTAAAACACCACATTGAAAGAATGAACTTAAAGTTCACGCCCCTGTCACAACTCTGCTAAGAAAAGTACTGCGAAGCATGAAAGTTATGTCCCCTGCTATAACTCTACTAAACGAAAGTATTACCAAACACGTAGGTTACACTCCTACCATAACCCACTAAGAAAAACAAGATTTTGCTTAAAATACCACATTTATGATTGTTACGCCCCTTGTCCCTTTATGAGGGGACGCCCATGAAACTGTTAGAAATAGTAAATTTAACCTAGTGGCATACCCCAGATGTTATATTAGACATCCCCGTATCAAAAATTTAATTAAAACTCACTTTTAGGGTTGTTACGCCCCTTGATCCTTTATGAGGGGACGCCCATGAAACTGTTAAAAATAGTAAATTTAACAGCTAGACATACCCTAAACTTTATATTAACCATCTCCGTATCAAGAATTTACATAAAAACAACTTTTGAAATTACTACCCCTGTACCCATTTTTGGCGGTTACGCCCATGAAACTGTTAAAAATAGTAAATTTAACCTCTAGACATACCCCAAACTTTATATTAAGCATCCCATATCAAGAATTTACATAAAAACCACTTTTGAAATTACTATCCCTGTACCCAATTTTGATGGTTACGCCCATGAAACTGTTAAAAATAGTCAATTTAACATCTAGACATACCACAAACTTTATATTAAGTATCCCCGTATCAAGAATTTACATAAAAACAACTTTTGAAATTACTACACCAGTACCCATTTTTGGCGGTTACGCCCACGAAACTGTTAAAAATAGTCAATTTAACATCTAGACATACCCCAAACTTTATATTAAGCATCCCCATATCAAGAATTTACATAAAAATCACTTTTGACATTACTACCCCTGTACCCATTTTTGGCGGTTACCCCCATGAAACTGTTAAAGATAGTAAATTTAACATCTAGACATACCCCAAACTTTATATTAAGCATCCCCGTATCAAGAATTTACATAAAAACAACTTTTGAAATTACTACCCCTGTACCCATTTTTGGCGGTTACGCCCATGAAACTGTTAAAAATAGTAAATTTAACCTCTAGACATACCCCAAACTTTATATTAAGCATCCCCGTATCAAGAATTTACATAAAAACCACTTTTGAAATTACTATCCCTGTACCCAATTTTGATGGTTACGCCCATGAAACTGTTAAAAATAGTCAATTTAACATCTAGACATACCACAAACTTTATATTAAGTATCCCCGTATCAAGAATTTACATAAAAACAACTTTTGAAATTACTACACCAGTACCCATTTTTGGCGGTTACGCCCACGAAACTGTTAAAAATAGTCAATTTAACATCTAGACATACCCCAAACTTTATATTAAGCATCCCCATATCAAGAATTTACATAAAAATCACTTTTGACATTACTACCCCTGTACCCATTTTTGGCGGTTACGCCCATGAAACTGTTAAAGATAGTAAATTTAACATCTAGACATACCCCAAACTTTATATTAAGCATCCCCGTATCAAGAATTTACATAAAAACAACTTTTGAAATTACTACCCCTGTACCCATTTTTGGCGGTTACGCCCATGAAACTGTTAAAGATAGTAAATTTAACATCTAGACATACCCCAAACTTTATATTAAGCATCCCCGTATCAAGAATTTACATAAAAACAACTTTTGAAATTACTACCCCTGTACCCATTTTTGGCGGTTACGCCCATGAAACTGTTAAAGATAGTAAATTTAACATCTAGACATACCCCAAACTTTATATTAAGCATCCCCGTATCAAGAATTTACATAAAAACAACTTTTGAAATTACTACCCCTGTACCCATTTTTGGCGGTTACGCCCATGAATTCGATAAAAAATTGAAATTTAACCTATTGGTATACCTCAAACATAATATTATTTCTTTCTTTCCGTTTTTTCTTATATGAGAGTCTACCCTTACATGTAAATGACATACTATACTACTAATTTTTGGTTGATTTTTCAGGTAAATTTGATACATGGGCGTGTCAAATATTATGTTTGAGGTATACCAATAGGTTAAATTTCAATTTTTTATCGAATTCATGGGCGTAACCGCCAAAAATGGGTACAGGGGTAGTAATTTCAAAAGTGGTTTTTATGTAAATTCTTGATACGGGGATGCTTAATATAAAGTTTGGGGTATGTCTAGAGGTTAAATTTACTATTTTTAACAGTTTCATGGGCGTAACCGCCAAAAATGGGTACAGGGGTAGTAATTTCAAAAGTTGTTTTTATGTAAATTCTTGATATGGGATGCTTAATATAAAGTTTGGGGTATGTCTAGAGGTTAAATTTACTATTTTTAACAGTTTCATGGGCGTAACCGCCAAAAATGGGTACAGGGGTAGTAATTTCAAAAGTTGTTTTTATGTAAATTCTTGATACGGAGATGGTTAATATAAAGTTTAGGGTATGTCTAGCTGTTAAATTTACTTTTTTTAACAGTTTCATGGGCGTCCCCTCATAAAGGGTCAAGGGGCGTAACAACCCTAAAAGTGAGTTTTAATTAAATTTTTGATACGGGGATGTCTAATATAACATCTGGGGTATGCCACTAGGTTAAATTTACTATTTCTAACAGTTTCATGGGCGTCCCCTCATAAAGGGACAAGGGGCGTAACAATCATAAATGTGGTATTTTAAGCAAAATCTTGTTTTTCTTAGTGGGTTATGGTAGGAGTGTAACCTACGTGTTTGGTAATACTTTCGTTTAGTAGAGTTATAGCAGGGGACATAACTTTCATGCTTCGCAGTACTTTTCTTAGCAGAGTTGTGACAGGGGCGTGAACTTTAAGTTCATTCTTTCAATGTGGTGTTTTAGTGTGCTTGGTTTTTACTAGAGTTCTATGAATATTTTCAATAATGATTTAGACACAGTCGCAACTATCATCAAGGGCAACATTTTTAGTAAATTGTAATTATTTATTAGGGTTTTCTCAGCTGTATTAAAGATAAGTTGACACTTTTTAGGGTTTTGAGTTCAACTTTTTGATTATGAGACGAAGTTTTGGGGCTTGTTGTTATATTAGTTGTCTTTTGAAGTAACATTTTGGACTTTGAGTATACCTTTTTGACCTTTCATGTCTAACTATTTTGAGTTTGGGTTGTCTTTTTGACAAACTTTTGAGTTTGGGTTGTCTTTTTGACAAACTTTTGGACTTTGAATGTAACTATTTGGTCTTTTGTGTCTAAATATTCTGAGTTTGGGTTGTATTTTTGACAAAATTTTGGACTTTGCATATAACATTTATGACTTTCGTGTCTAACTATTCTGAGTTTGGGTTGTCTTTTTGACAAAGTTTTGGCCTTTGTATATAACATTTACGACTTTTGTGTCGAACTAGTATCACTTTGGGACTAAATTTTTAGGGTTTTGAGTTCAACTGTTTGGTTATGAGACGAAATTTTGGGGTTAAGTGTTACATTAGTTGTCTTTTGGAGTAACTTTTTGGACTTTGCCCATAAATTGTTGGGTTTTGTGTCTAACTATTCTGAGTTTGGGTTGTCTTTTTGACAAACTTTTAGACTTTGTATATAATATTTACGACTTTTGTGTCGAACTAGTATCACTTTGGGACTAAATTTTTAGGGTTTTGAGTTCAACTGTTTGGTTATGAGACGAAATTTTGGGGTTAAGTGTTACATTAGTTGTCTTTTGGAGTAACTTTTTGGACTTTGCCTATAAATTGTTGGGTTTTGTGTCTAACTATTTTGAGTTTGGGTTGTCTTTTTAACAAACTTTTGGATTTGAATATAACATTTACGACTTTCGTGTCTAACAATTACGACTTTGGGACTAAATTTGTAGAGTTCGTGTTCAACTTTGTGCATATGAGCCGAAATTTTGGGATTAAGAGTTACATTAGTTGTCTTTTGGAGTAACTTTTTGGACTTTGCCTATAAATTGTTGGGTTTTGTGTCTAACTATTTTGAGTTTGGGTTGTCTTTTTGACAAACTTTTAGACTTTGTATATAACATTTACGACTTTTGTGTCGAACTAGTATCACTTTGGGACTAAATTTTTAGGGTTTTGAGTTCAACTTTTTGGTTATGAGACGAAATTTTGGGGTTAAGTGTTATATTAGTTGTCTTTTGGAGTAACTTTTTGGACTTTGCATATACATTTTTGAGCTTTGCATCTAACTATTTTGAGTTTGGGTTGTCTTTTTGACAAACTTTTGGACTTTGCATATAACATTTACGACTTTCGTGTCTAACAATTACAACTTTGGGCCTAAATTTGTAGAGTTTGTGTTCAACTTTGTGAGTATGAACCAAAATTTTAGGGTTTGGAACTAAGTTTTCTTACCTGAAATGATCATCTTTACTGTTGTCTGTCATTCGTTGAAGTGATAAAGATATGGAACTCCAAAGTCTAAGAGCTGAAGTAATCACCTTTAATGATGTATGTCGTTCGTTGAAGTGGGAAACCTTGGTATTAAAGCCTTCAGCGGTCAAAATGAGGTCATAGAACTCTTCTGGAATTGCCTCAGGGGTCAAAACGAGTTCAAGTAACCCACCACCCCACATTTTTCCCCCACTGCTGACCCGACAGCCACTACCTACGCTTGGGCTAACGCGCTTTTCTGATTGGTTAATCCACCTGTCAGCCATTTCTTCGCCCCGCCTCCTATGTTAATACTCTTTTCTGATTGGTTAATCCCGATATCAAGCGATGTTGGCATAGTCACTCGCTGATTGGCTAATTTATTCATTTCTTACCAGGTTATATTTAAACTAGACGGCGTTATAAGTTTGGTTGATTCAAGGAAAGTTACTGTTCACACTAGCGGATTTTTGCACAGTAAGTTGGCTTGTTTTCTCTTAACGTATGTTAAGGCTTATCGATAACAGGTTATATTCGGTGTAGATGATTGAGACTATATTTTACGCTGTAAGTTTGAATGTTTTCTCTTAAAGTATGGTAAGACTTAACGATAACACGTTATTCAACTGTATTGATGTAAAGTAGTTAAGATAAGTAATGTTGAATGTAATGTTCCTTCATTTTTCTTATTGGTTGATTAAAGTATGATATACCAGACAACCGCCATACACCACACATACCACACTAGATGACCTCCATACACCCCTCACGACACAGTAGACGACCTCCATACACCCCTCACGACACACTAAACGCCCTCTATACACCCAATATGACACACTAAACGACCTACATACACCCATCATGACACACTAGACGCCCTCTATACACCCAATATGACACACTAGACGACCCCTATACAACCATCATGACACACTAAACGTCCTCTATACACCCAATATGACACACTAGACGACCTCCGTACACCCATCACGACATACTAGCCGACCTCCATTGACCCATCACGGCACACTAGACGACCCCTATACAACCATCATGACACACTAGACGACCCCTATACAACCATCATGACACACTAAACGCCCTCTATACACCCAATATGACACACTAGACGACCTCCGTACACCCATCACGGCACACTAGACGACCCCTATACAACCATCACGGCACACTAGACGACCCCTATACAACCATCATGACACACTAGACGACCCCTATACAACCATCATGACACACTAAACGCCCTCTATACACCCAATATGACACACTAGACGACCTCCGTACACCCATCACGACATACTAGCCGACCTCCATTGACCCATCACGGCACACTAGACGACCCCTATACAGCCCTTATTACACACTAGGCGACCTCCATACACCCATCGCTGCGATGAACATACTAGCAAGACAGATTGTATAAACTGTAAGGGTGTTAAAGCGTACACCAAACGAACGCCTGGACTTTTTAAACTAGAGTACGAAGGGACAGCTCTTGTTAGCTTATGTAGTAAGACGTACCATTGTCGTGGGGATTACGATAAAATCAGTTGTAAAGGGCTAAGCAAGCAACACAACAAATTAGATAAAGATATGTTTTTAGAGGTTCTCGCCACGCAAAAGGCTAAGGGTGGGAAAAAATGTAGGTTTCAAAGTCTTGAATAATTCCATATTTTCCTACAGTCAAACAAGAAATGGTCTTTCCTATTTCTATATAAAAAGAAAGGTAGCTGCTGATAACGTCTCGACAACGCCTCTAGATATTTAACTATTTACACTACCACTTAAGACTACTCAGCTATCTCTAACAGTTTCACCCCTTATGATTCATCGATGCCACATAGCTAAGCAGACACCCAACTACCTATCTATAAATAAATGTTATCCATGTACTATACATTGACTCACTGTACTGAATATGTTTGTAATGTTATATAATATCCACTGTATGTTATGCGCCTATTGAGATAATAAAAGAATAAAATATATCTTTTGTCTTTTGTTTTATATTGATTGTTTTTCAATGATGTTGTATAATCTACTAACCTATCACTAACGATCAAGTACATAAAGAACTCCAAAGTCAGCACACACCAGACATAAACACGTCACTTCCGGGTCACCGGGACTAAAGGTCAACATCCCGACACGAAATGGCATGGTTAACTCCCCCTGCACCTACGGTACATTAGGTGCGCCGCGCACCTACTATATATCTTTGTTAATTTACGGGCCAAATGCTAATCAGTTGGACCCTTGTATACTACTGGTGTTAGTGACCATAATATTTTACAGACCTTCAGCACATGATTTTTGGGGTAATGTGGTCGGTATTACGCTCGTGCCTCTTTACTTTACTAGAAAAAAATTCGGTACCCATTTAAGGCTGGGCGAACCTGGAAACCTCTAGTCCTTTGTAGTCCAGTTCACTAACCACTAAGCTATCGCGACACCCAGGCTACGATTAATGCAACATCATTCGGAAGATCTGGCAAGTGCCAGATTTTACAGACGGGTTAGATGAATGCTACGTTAGAGATCCGGCTATCAGACAGAAATTCTTTCAGGCGGGCTGTGATGTTTGAAATGTTCTTCTAAGGACACGCAACCCATTGATGAGACTAGAAGAATAACTAACCCAAGTGGATAAAGTGTAGCTCTCCAAATGAGGAATATTCAGATTCTTTATATATCAGTCTCATTGTTCTTCCGGTAATCCCCAGCAATGGGATCATTGCAGTAAAGATGTAAATGTAGTATAGAGGGATCATTGCAGTAAAGATGTAAAGATAGTGTAGAGGGATAATTGCAGTAATGATGTAAAGATAGTGTAGAGGGATCATTGCAGTAAAGATGTAAATATAGTATAGAGGGATCATTGCAGTAAAGATGTAAAGATAGTGTAGAGGGATCATTGCAGTAAAGATGTAAAGATAGTCTAGGGATTTCATTGCAGTAAAGATATAAAGATCGTGATGGGGAGATCATTGCAGTAAAGATGTAAAGATAGTGCAGGGGGATCATTGCAGTAAAGATGTAAAGATAGTGTAGCGGGAATTATTGCAGTAAAGATGTAAAGATAGTGTAGCGGGAATTATTGCAGTAAAGATGTAAAGATAGTGTAGCGGGAATTATTGCAGTAAAGATGTAAAGATAGTGTAGTAGGGAATCATTGCAGTAAAGATGTAAAGATAGTGTAGTAGGGAATCATTGCAGTAAAGATGTAAAGATAGTGTAGCGGGAATTATTGCAGTAAAGATGTAAAGATAGTGTAGTAGGGAATCATTGCAGTAAAGATGTAAAGATAGTGTAGCGGGAATTATTGCAGTAAAGATGTAAAGATAGTGTAGTAGGGAATCATTGCAGTAAAGATGTAAAGATAGTGTAGTAGGGAATCATTGCAGTAAAGATGTAAAGATAGTGTAGTAGGGAATCATTGCAGTAAAGATGTAAAAATAACATAGGGATTATTGCAGTTAAGATGTAAAAATAACATAGGGATTATTGCAGTTAAGATGTAAAAATAACATAGGGATTATTGCAGTAAAGATGTAAAGATAGTGTAGTAGGGAATCATTGCAGTAAAGATGTAAAGATAGTGTAGCGGGAATTATTGCAGTAAAGATGTAAAGATAGTGTAGTAGGGAATCATTGCAGTAAAGATGTAAAGATAGTGTAGTAGGGAATCATTGCAGTAAAGATGTAAAGATAGTGTAGTAGGGAATCATTGCAGTAAAGATGTAAAGATAGTGTAGTAGGGAATCATTGCAGTAAAGATGTAAAAATAACATAGGGATTATTGCAGTTAAGATGTAAAAATAACATAGGGATTATTGCAGTAAAGATGTAAAAATAACATAGGGATTATTGCAGTTAAGATGTAAAAATAAAATAATGGGATTATTAAGGTAAAGATGTAAAAATAACATAGGGATTATTGCAGTAAAGATGTAAAAATAACATAGGGATTATTGCAGTTAAGATGTAAAAATAACATAGGGATTATTGCAGTAAAGATGTAAAAATAACATAGGGATTATTGCAGTAAAGATGTAAAAATAACATAGGGATTATTGCAGTAAAGATGTAAAAATAACATAGGGATTATTGCAGTAAAGATGTAAAAATAACATAGGGATTATTGCAGTAAAGATGTAAAAATAACATAGGGATTATTGCAGTAAAGATGTAAAAATAACATAGGGATTATTGCAGTAAAGATGTAAAAATAACATAGGGATTATTGCAGTAAAGATGTAAAAATAACATAGGGATTATTGCAGTTAAGATGTAAAAATAACATAGGGATTATTGCAGTAAAGATGTAAAAATAACATAGGGATTATTGCAGTAAAGATGTAAAAATAACATAGGGATTATTGCAGTAAAGATGTAAAAATAACATAGGGATTATTGCAGTAAAGATGTAAAAATAACATAGGGATTATTGCAGTAAAGATGTAAAAATAACATAGGGATTATTGCAGTAAAGATGTAAAAATAACATAGGGATTATTGCAGTAAAGATGTAAAAATAACATAGGGATTATTGCAGTAAAGATGTAAAAATAACATAGGGATTATTGCAATAAAGATGAAAGATCCTTCATGTTGCTTATTCTTATAACAATATGTGTTTGTTTTTGTAAAACTGAATGACCAATAATGTCCTAGAAGTAAAATTCTCAAATTGTATCATTTTGTCTTAAATTGGAGCTTGGTGATTCTGGTGTATTTCGTTAAGGCATTTCCAGATATCTTGTCTTATCTAAGCGCTAAAATGATTGGGAAGATTCCTCTAATAATGATGCTGATGGTGGTGATTGTGGTGATGATGAAAATATTGACGATGCCGATGATGATAGTGGTGGTGGTGATGATAATGATGATGATAGTGATGTTTATGATGATGACAATGGTGATTACGATAGTGGTGACACTAATGATGATTGTGATGATGATAATGATGATGATGATGATGATGATGATGATGATGATGAAAATAATGATATGATAGTGATAACGGCAACAACATTTGAATGAGGTTCTTGCTGGCGAGACTCTTTTCCTCTAGTTCCATCATCAGGCTGTTCCAGTCTTTGTACAGGATCTCCACACCTGGCAAGATCAGGTGAGATATGATGTTGTAGTTGTAGATGATGTATCAGTAAAGTTTCATGTTGTAGGGGTGGTGGTTGTAGTGGTGGTTATTGTTGTAGTGGTGAAGATTGTTATAGTGGTGGTCACGGTTGTAGTGGTGGTTACGGTTGTAGTGGTGAAGGTTGTTGTAGTGGTGGTTATTGTTGTAGTGGTAAAGGTTGTTGTAGTGGTGGTTATGGTTGCAGTGGTGAAGGTTGTTGTAGTGGTGGTTATTGTTGTAGTGGTAAAGGTTGTTGTAGTGGTGGTTATTGTTGTAGTGGTGAAGGTTGTTGTAGTGGTGGTTATTGTTGTAGTGGTAAATGTTGTTGTAGTGGTGGTTATGGTTGTAGTGGTGAAGGTTGTTGTAGTGGTGGTTATTGTTGTAGTGGTGAAGGTTGTTGTAGTGGTGGTTATTGTTGTAGTGGTAAAGGTTGTTGTAGTGGTGGTTATTGTTGTAGTGGTGGTTATTGTTGTAGTGGTGAAGGTTGTTGTAGTGGTGGTTATTGTTGTAGTGGTAAAGGTTGTTGTAGTGGTGGTTATTGTTGTAGTGGTAAAGGTTGTTGTAGTGGTGGTTATTGTTGTAGTGGTAAAGGTTGTTGTAGTGGTGGTTATTGTTGTAGTGGTAAAGGTTGTTGTAGTGGTGAAGGTTGTTGTAGTGGTGGTTATTGTTGTAGTGGTAGTTATGATTGTAACGGCGAAGATTGTTGTAGTGGTGGTTATGGTTGAAGCGGCGAAGATTGTTGTAGTGGTGGTTATGATTGTAACGGCGAAGATTGTTGTAGCTATGGTTGTAGCAGTGGTTGCGATTGTACTGGAGGAATTTGATGTAGTTGTAGTTTTAGTTGTGGTTTGTTTGCAGTAGTGGCGGTTGCAGTGGCGGTTTTGTCTTCAGTAGTGGAGATTGCAGTATTCATTCTGGTGGTGGTTGCGATGTCAGATGATGTAGTAGTTGTCGATGTGGTTGTGACTGTAGAGTTGGAGATTATAGTAGCGGTTGTGACTATAGAAGTTGGTATTGCAAAGGCATCAGCTAAAAAGGTGTTTCTAGTGGTAATGATTGTAATTGTTGTAGTTTAATTGGTTACTGTCGTAGTAGTTGAAGTCTGTTACGAATGTTCTTGTCTTCTTGTTAGGCAAAACACGTCTTTATAAATAAATAATAACCATCATCAAGTTGCATGTCTTTTGCAGAACGTTGTCATTCATAACAGCCAGTGTAAAAGAATCTCTGTCTCTAGCCAGATCTCCCACAGAACGTTGTCATTCATAACAGCCAGTGTAAAAGAATCTATGTCTCTAGCCAGATCTCCCACAGAACGTTGTCATTCATAACAGCCAGTGTAAAATAATCTCTGTCTCTAGCCAGATCTCCCACAGAACGTTGTCATTCATAACAACCAGTGTGAAAGAATCTATGTTATTAGCCAGATCTCCCACAGAACGTTGTCATTCATAACAGCCAGTGTGAAAGAATCTCTGTCTCTAGCCAGATCTCCCACAGAACGTTACATTCACCACAGCCCTTCTGAAAAAGCCTCTGTTTCGAGTCAGATCTCCCATACAACGTACATTCACCACATTCCGTCTGAAAGAATCTATGTCTCTTGTCAGATCTCCCATAGAACGTACAATCACCACAGCCCGTCTTGAAGAATATCTGTCACTAGCCAGATCTCCCACAGAACGTTGCAGCACCTAATTAAATATTATTACTCTGTAATGTTCTCTTAACTGGTGTTTGAGCTCCGCATTAACTGGTGTTTGAGCTCTGCATTGACTAGTGTTTGAGCTCCGCAATCCAATTTACTGTCTGGATTATTTGTTAGCAAAAATTAAATATTAAAAACAATATCCGCTCTTCTGGTAGCCAACCACCCTCCAGCTTAACATCATTAAGCTCGGAACTATAAATAAAACAAACACTTCCATGAAGCGTTTCGCCTCCTACGTCTATTGGGGGTCATGTGTAGGGGCAAATGTTATTCTAACCCCCATTTCCTGTGCAGGTAAATTAACGGAAATTGTTAAAACTTGAACGTCGTTAATTAATCAGCTTGATCCTTACCAAAGATGCAGCATAGCTTCCGGGGGTATCGCACAGACATTTTCATTTACATTCATAAGCAGCGTCCTTACGATATGAACATGTATTTATTACAAATGTGGGGGGGGGGGGGGGGGCGGAGCCTTGGTGGCCTAGAGGTAAGACGCCGGCCTCTAGACAAGAAGGTTCTGGTTTAAATTCCGATCGCAGGCGGTTGGGAAAAAAAAAGAAAGAAAATCTAATCCGTGGCTTTACCCTGCTCTCTGGGTAGTGAGATCCGATGTCTAGCCCTGTCTCTGGGTATTGAGATCCGATGTCTAGCCCTCTCTCTGGGTAGTGAGATCCGATGTCTAGCCCTCTCTCTGGGTATTGGGATCCTATGTCTAGCCCTCTCTCTGGGTAGTGAGATCCGATGTCTAGCCCTGTCTCTGGGTATTGAGATCCGATGTCTAGCCCTCTCTCTGGGTATTGAGATCCGATGTCTAGCCCTCTCTCTGGGTAGTGAGATCCGATGTCTAACCCTCTCTCTGGGTAGTGAGATCCGATGTCTAGCCCTCTCTCTGGGTATTGGGATCCTATGTCTAGCCCTCTCTCTGGGTAGTGAGATCCTATGTCTAGCCCTCTCTCTGGGTAGTGAGATCCTATGTCTAGCCATCTCTCTGGGTAGTGAGATCCGATGTCTAGCCCTCTCTGGGTAGTGAGATCCGATGTCTAGCCCTCTTTCTGGGTAGTGATAACCGATGTCTAGCCCTCTCTGGGTAGTGACATCCGATGTCTGGCCCTCTCTGGGTAGTGAGATCCGATGTCTAGTCCTCTCTGGGTAGTGAGATCCGATGTCTAGCCCTCTCTGGGTAGTGAGATCAGATGTCTGGCTCTCTATGGGTAGCGAGATCCGATGTCTAGCCTTCTCTGGGTAGTGAGATCCGATGTCTAGCCTTCTCTGGGTAGTGAGATCCGATGTCTAGCCCTCTCTGGGTAGTGAGATCCGATGCCTGGCCCTCTCTCGGCAGTGAGATCCGATGCCTGGCCCTCTCTCGGCAGTGAGATCCGATGCCTGGCCCTCTCTCGGCAGTGAGATCCGATGTCTAGCCCTCTCTCTGGGTATTGAGATCCGATGTCTAGCCCTCTCTCTGGGTAGTGAGATCCGATGTCTAACCCTCTCTCTGGGTAGTGAGATCCGATGTCTAGCCCTCTCTCTGGGTATTGGGATCCTATGTCTAGCCCTCTCTCTGGGTAGTGAGATCCTATGTCTAGCCCTCTCTCTGGGTAGTGAGATCCTATGTCTAGCCTTCTCTCTGGGTAGTGAGATCCGATGTCTAGCCCTCTCTGGGTAGTGAGATCCGATGTCTAGCCCTCTTTCTGGGTAGTGATAACCGATGTCTAGCCCTCTCTGGGTAGTGACATCCGATGTCTGGCCCTCTCTGGGTAGTGAGATCCGATGTCTAGTCCTCTCTGGGTAGTGAGATCCGATGTCTAGCCCTCTCTGGGTAGTGAGATCAGATGTCTGGCTCTCTATGGGTAGCGAGATCCGATGTCTAGCCTTCTCTGGGTAGTGAGATCCGATGTCTAGCCTTCTCTGGGTAGTGAGATCCGATGTCTAGCCCTCTCTGGGTAGTGAGATCCGATGCCTGGCCCTCTCTCGGCAGTGAGATCCGATGCCTGGCCCTCTCTCGGCAGTGAGATCCGATGCCTGGCCCTCTCTCGGCAGTGAGATCCGATTTCTAGCCCTCTCGGAAAACAGGCGAAAAACGGGAGGTCCCGTTAGCATTCTGCGGACTTTAAAGAGCTCTTGGCAGTTGGAAATCGAAAGAAGTAGTCCGCAAAAATGGTCGCTGCCCAGGCAAAATCAGTAGGAACAATCTCTCCAGAACATTACAACTCCCAACGATAAACAAAAATGAAAGTTCCTCTGAAGTCGGAGGCTATCTGCCTGTATGGCGGGGGACACCTGTGCACACGGCTGCCAGTGTGAGAAATAGGAAAAAGTGATCACGCAAAATTCACTCACTCGGTATTTCACTAGAGATATAAAGGCTGACGTAAACAAACAACAAAAACATTTATTACAAAATGGCTACACAGCATTGTTCCTATAGGTTGGAGCATTCATTTTAAAACGTAAAAATTTAATGAACGAAGGGAAGTAATTAAGTAGCTGTTACAAGCAACAATCGCACTCAGCAGGTAACACATCAGCAGTTACAAGCAGCATTTACAAATCAACAGTTACAATCAGCAGTGGAATCCAGCAGTCACAAATCAACAGTTACAATCGGCAGTGGAATCCAGCAGTCACAAATCAGCAGTTACACGCAGCGGTTACCAACCTTTCAACGTTCCGTCGCCACCAATGACCACCAATTTTGTGATGCCATGCAGCACCAGGTTTCTGGCAGCTTTGAGTCGCCCGTGGCGCTCCAGAAATTCCGGACACTTGTAGCTGAGGATATAGAACTAGACGATTAGGAGAAAAAAAGCGACAAAAAAGAAGAGAGCTGGTTATAAAGAGGAGGTAAGAAAGGAGAGGATCCAAAAACAAGATAGGTAAATGTTCTGAAGATAAGAGATTTTATAACTAGGGAATACAGTGAGTCTTGTGTAACGCTTGAATGCACTGGAAGTGTAACAGTACGGTTGACTGAGTGCCTCCAAGTTAACTGAGTTAACCTACAAGTTAGTTGACTACGTACCTTCGAGTTAACTGAGTACCTACCTATAAGTTAACTGAGTACCCACGCTAAAGTTAACTGGGTACGTACAATAAAGTTACCTAGGTACGTACAATAAAGTTAGTTAGGTACGTGCAATAAAGTTCGTAATATAGTACATACAATACTAAAATAAGGATATCAAAAGCAAGAGGAGCTTTCATTGCACTGGGAAACATAAGGAATTCCAAAGAAATTAGGTTCAATAGAAAAATAAAAATTGTCAACTCAAGTGTTAAGTCGGTCCTATTATATGGCTGTGAAACATGGAGAACAACAAAATTGACATTCACGAACATACAGACTTTCATTAATGGATGCTTACGCAGAATAAAAGGATGGAAATGGCAGGACAAAATCACTAACATAGAATTATGGAAATGTACTAGTCAAATACCAGTGGATAAAGAGATACAGCGAAGACGATGGAGCTGGATAGGACACACACTACGGAAGTCAACTGAGAGTATTACACAACAGGCCCTTTTTTGGAATCCCCAGGGGAAAAGACAAAGAGGAAGACCAAGGAATTCCTGGAGAAGACAGATAGAAGCAGAGATGAAGATGATGGGGAAGACATGGAATGATCTTAAAAGAATGGCAAAAAACGGAACGACTTGGAAAATGTTTGTTGAACTGCTACGTGCAACTTTTGAACAAGTCATCATTGAGCCAATAACTGCTATGACCAACACTTGAACAAGTCATCAATGGGTCAAGAATTGCTACTACCAACACTTGAACAAGTCATCAACGAGCCAAGAACTGCTACGTCCAAAACTTGAACAAGTCATAAATGAGCCAAGAACTGATACGACCAACACTTGAACAAGTCATCAATGGGTCAAGATCTGCTACGACCAACAGTTGAACAAGTCATCAACGAGCCAAGAACTGCTACGACCAACACTTGAACAAGTCATCAATGGGTCAAGATCTGCTACGACCAACACTTGAACAAGTCATCAATGAGCCAAGAACTGCTACGACCAACACTTGAACAAGTCATCAACGAGCCAAGAACTGCTCCGTCCAAAACTTGAACAAGTCATCAATGAGCCAAGAACTGCTACGACCAACACTTGAACAAGTCATCAATGAGCCAAGATCTGCTACGTCAAAAACTAGAACAAGTCATCAATGAGCCAAGAACTGCTACGACCAACACTTGAACAAGTCATCAATGAGTCAAGATCTGCTACGACCAACACTTGAACAAGTCATCAATGAGCCAAGAACTGCTACGTCCAAAACTTGAACAAGTCATCAATGAGCCAAGAACTGCTACGACCAACACTTGAACAAGTCATCAATGAGCCAAGAACTGCTATGACCGACACTGGAAAAAAATCATCAATGAGCCAAGAACTGCTACGACCAACACTTGAACAAGTCATCAATGAGCCAAGAACTGCTACGACCAACACTTGAACAAGTCATCAATGAGCCAAGAACTGCTACGTCAAAAACTTGAACAAGTCATCAATGAGCCAAGAACTGCTACGACCAACACTTGAACAAGTCATCAACGAGCCAAGAACTGCTACGTCCAAAACTTGAACAAGTCATCAATGAGCCAAGAACTGCTACGACCGACACTTGAAAAAAATCATCAATGAGCCAAGAACTGCTACGACCAACACTTGAACAAGTCATCAATGAGCCAAGAACTGCTACGACCAACACTTGAACAAGTCATCAATGAGCCAAGAACTGCTACGTCAAAAACTTGAACAAGTCATCAATGAGCCAAGAACTGCTACGACCAACACTTGAACAAGTCATCAATGAGCCAAGAACTGCTACGACACACACTTGAACAAGTCATCAATGAGCCAAGAACTGCTATGACCGACACTTGAAAAAATCATCAATGAGCCAAGAACTGATACGACCAACACTTGAACAAGTCATCGATGAGCCAAGAACTGCTACGTCCAAAACTTGAACAAATCATCAATGAGCCAAGAACTGCTACGACCAACACTTGAACTAGTCATCAATGAGCCAAGAACTGCTATGACCGACACTGGAAAAAAATCATCAATGAGCCAAGAACTGCTACGACCAACACTTGAACAAGTCATCAATGAGCCAAGAACTGCTACGACCAACACTTGAACAAGTCATCAATGAGCCAAGATCTGCTACGTCAAAAACTAGAACAAATCATCAATGAGCCAAGAACTGCTACGACCAAAACTTGAACAAGTCATCAATGAGCCAAGATCTGCTACGTCAAAAACTAGAACAAATCATCAATGAGCCAAAAACTGCTACGTCCAAAACTAGAAAAAATCATCAATGAGCCAAGAACTGCTACGACAAACACTTGAACAAGTCATCAATGAGCCAAGAACTGCTACGACCAACACTTGAACAAGTCATCAATGAGCCAAGAACTGCTACGACCAACACTTGAACAAGTCATCAATGAGCCAAGAACTGCTACGACAAACACTTGAACAAGTCATCAACTGTGTTTGAACTAACCAAGCGATGATCAATCGCTTTCATCAAGACACAAGCTTAAGACACAAAACCAACGATACAGGCCGAAGACACAGGCCAAAGACACAACCAAGACACAGACCCAAGACTAGTGACCCAAGAGGCAAATCCATGGACATTGACTCATAAGACACCGGTCAAATACAACCACAAAACACATGCCGAATGCACAAGTTTAAGGCACGGGTAAATAAAATATAGGCCAAAGACACAGGCTAAAAACGCAGACCAAATATATGGGTCCAAGACATTGGCCCAAAATACAGTGAAGGATACAAGCTCAAGACATAGGCCCAAACAACAGGTCAAAGACATTTGGTAAAGACACAAGCCCAAGATATAGACCCAAAAAACATCAACCAAAAACACAAAGACCCAAAGACACAGGTCCAAGACACAGACCCAAAGACACAGGTCCAGGTCATCCAACAGCACCTGAACTGGGAACGGTCTGCAGGTCATAACTAACTGCGAGAATCGGAAGTGACGAAAACTCTATCGCACCTCCTGGGGTGCACCAGAAAACAATCTGACCAAATAGGGAAGGCAACCTGGCAGTCCAGCATGTTTTGATGTTCGCATATACCGGGCCGAAAAAAACGCAACATAAAACAGCTTTCTGTTAACGACAGTACAGCGTATCTGCATCATTGTAAATTCCTTTTAAGGGCGGAAGACTTCTTACAAGGCAAATTTTAAAAAAAAGTAAAGTACCCCCGTCACGCCAAGTGGCGGCGTATAAGGAATATGGTGTTAGTGACCATAAATTTTACAGACCTTCAGAACATGATTTTCGGGGTAATGTGGTCGGTATTACGCCCGTGCTGCTTCACTTTCCCAGAAAAAAAATCTGGTACCCATTAAAGGCTGGGTGAACCCGGAAGCCGTCGGTTGGGATCGAACCCTACTCCTTGTCCTTTGTAGTCCAGTTCACTAACCACTGAGCTATCGCGGCTCCACAAGGCAAATAGATACACAATTTATTCCCGAGTGGTATTCATAGCCCTGTGTTATAGTCATGAGGGCACCTGCGTGATAGGCATCGTCAATGATAATTATTTTAAGATAGCTGATTTGGCCGTGTGCCCAAGATTTTAGTTTCACGTGGCAAGGCGCTGTGCTGAGGAGTACGGGTTGAATCCTGCTTCGGACCATCTATTGTTCTTTGTTTTTGTTTTTTTGTTTTCTGTTGTTGATTATCTATGATTTGTTTCCGAGTGTTGTAAACATACTTCTTCCCCTGAAGTTATTCGATAAAGAAAAGTGCAGTCGTAAGGTTAATACAGTGATACAAGAAGAAGACGCGGACGTCATTATCCCACCTTTTTATAATGGTCCCACCGCGATCAACCACGTCGGACGTGCTGTACCAAGTGGCTTCTTCGAAGTTATCTCCACCTTCGACCATTCCCTTGTAGCCATGTTTGATGTAAAACACGTGGCTGCCCAGGTAAACGCCAGTGCGGACAGTCGCTCGGATCGCGGCGTTCATTCCCTGGGGGGGAAGAACAACGAGCTCTGTGTTACACATGGGTAAAGTCATGGAGATGCATATAAATGCCAAGCTTCTGTAAAGTTGATGATAACAATGAACATTTTTAAAAAGTGGAAACAGTGGTATGTTAACAGCTTTATGTAGGTGAGAAACAAAACAAAAGTACAACGGCATTTCGACCAAAAGGCCATCAACAGGGACAACAAACCACAACACAAAAATATATATGTATATACACATAAATCTAACAACATGGCGATAATATACTAGACTCTCAAAAAAGGAAAATAAGTCACTTCCCTGAGGTCCAGACCTTGGTGATGAAAATTGAGAAATGTGTGTGTAACACAACGATAATACGCTACACTGCCAACAAAAAAAATAATAAATAAAATAAGTCCCTTCTCTGAGGTCCAGATCATGGTGATCCACAGAGCTTGGTCATGCAACAGCTAACACTGTTGTCTTTATTAGCTTTACTATACACGTTGCACGAGTAGCGATACACGAGTCTGTAGAAATGTGGTTTTACAGAAGAATGTTGAGAATACCATGGATAGTCAAGAAGAGTAATGAAAACGTTCTGAAAGAGGTCAATGCAAGAAAATAGCTAATTTCCTATATTAGGAAGAAACAATCATCATTTTTTGGCCATGTAATAAGAAGGGAACAACTGGAATATATTGTAACAACTGGGAAAATTGAGAGACGAAGAGATAGGGGGAAACAAAGAGAAAAGATACCAGACAGCTTAAGAGAATGGCTTGGCAGAAGGTCTACAAAAGAAATGATAAATAACTGTCGAGATCGAAAGTTGTGGAGAGACATGATCACCCACGCCAGCAGGCCCTGTACTTGATGATGATGAACACATCAACAAAATTCAAACTAACCCGCCGACAACATTCAAATCCATGTATTTCCAGCATTCAAACCCGTGCAAAAATAATTCAACTACAACATTCAAAATGATGCAACATTAATTCTATTACGAGTAGTATACAATGTTGTATTTGCCTAGTATTGTGGCGCTAAATTAACAAAGATATATAGGGCGGCGCGCGGCGCGCCTTTCGCGCGAAATGTACAAGAGAGACAAGGGGAGTTAACCGTGACCTCTAGTCCCGGTGACCCCGGAAGTGACCTGTTTATGTTTGGTGTGTGCTGACTTTGGAGTTCTGTACTTGATGTACTTATGTACTTGATCGTTAGTGCTAGGTTACTAGATTATACAGGACCTCGGGGCGGATCGCGTGTTGGCGGGTGACCCCTCGGGGATTATCCCGAGTGTTTTCGGACAGCGTGCTGTCGGATCGGGGGTTAGTTCGATTCGGTGTGACGCTATCGCGCCAGGTAGACGTTAGAAAATATTTATAGCTATGTAGTTGGGTGTCTGCTTAACGGTGTACCATAAATGAAGCATAAGGGTGAAACAGTTAGAGATTACTGATTAGTCTAAGCTGGTAGTATAAATATGTTCCTCGGTGTTAGTGGTTCGCTATCTCTCTCTCTCTCTCTTTTTCTCTCTTTCTCTCTCTCTCTCTCTCTCACTCTCTACTATTCCAGCCTAGATTTCCCTCCATTGAAACACTTACTCATTCTCTCCATTTATCCCTATCATCGCGCCTTCCTTCTCTCTCTCTCTCTCGCTTTCTCCCCTATCCTCTCTTAGACTTCTAACCTATCAGTCCACCCTCCGCCTCTCCCTTTAGCTCCCCCGCCCTCCCTCATATTTTTAGCGTCCCTCCTATTGTAACACTTGATTATTCTCACCATTAATACATAGCATCTCGCCTTCTTTCTCATAGACTTCTCTCGCTCTCTCTCTCTCTCTCGCTCTCTCTCTTCTAACCCCTACTAGACTTCTCTCCTACCATTCCACCTTTCTTCCTCTCTCTCTCTCTCTCTCTCTCTTTACCTCGCCTAGCGTTCCGCCTTCATTCGTATTTTTACCTTACCGCCAGTGTAACACATTAATAACATTGAATATCAATTACAAAAAGACTTGAAATATCTACTTTTTAAAGAACCAATAAGATAAACATATGAAAAAACGAAGGAATAATACACTCGACAAGGCTTAACATACATACTTTATACATATTACCATTAATACAATCGAGTAGGTTTTTATTGATAACCTACCACATCGTTTTGAGATAAGAGAAAAACAGAAAAAAAATTCAACTTACACCGTAAAATATCCCACTACAACACAGACCGCTAGACTGAACAGTACTATGAAAATAAACTTCCGTGAATCAATCGCGCTTATAACACGAAGTTTCACATTCGACTAGTTTAAATATAATCTGGTTTAATAAAAGTTGGACGACACTATTCCACCCTCGACTAACATCTAGGTTAACCAATCAGAGAAGAGGATTTCTATCGGACACCCATCAACAAAATGACTGACCTTTGGATTAACCAATCAGAGAAGAGGATTTCTATTGGACACCCACCAACGAAATGACTGGACTCTGGATTAACTAATCAGAGAAGAGGATTACTGTTATCGTGATAATTTCCACCTCATTTTCCACTTGAAGTGCTGTCGAGTCTGACGCGTGGGTTACTTTAAATCGATTCGGCCCCTGATACAATCCACCTAGCGGGTCAATGGTGGGGGGAAATAATACAAGTGGTGGGTTACTTGAACGCGTTTTGACCCCTGATGCAATACCAGGAGTTCCATGACAGTTATAAATAGTTGGATACAACGAGCAGGAAGTTATATCCAAGGTCAAAATGTTAGACCAAATCACTAAGATTTTACCACCAGAACACACAAATTTAGGCTCACATTCAAAAAGTCGACCTTAAAGCCATACAAATCTACTTCCATACTCATAAAAGTTAGACACATCAAACAGATAATTACTTCCAAACTCCAAAAAGTTAGAACAAATCACGCCTCGATCGTTCTCTAACATTACCTCGAGCGTTCTCTAACATTGCTTCGATCGTTCTCTAACATTACCTCGAGCGTTCTCTAACATTGCCACGATCGTTCTTTAACATTGCCTCCAGCGTTCTCTTCACAAGTTTCGGAAGGGAACCATTTGTCGTACTGGGAGAAAAACTCGTTTACCCTATCCCTTTTAACGACCCCATCTAATGATGACTCGCTGAGTGTCAAGTACAGACTATCTGTATCCATTTCACAGAGTTGAAAGTCGGACCTCTCTACGAATCTATCCAGGAAGTCATAGTAAAATTCCAACATTCGCAATTTGGCGTACTGGTAGACGAAAAAACCAATCTGTGAAGGAAGATCCCACAGGATACTTCGTTTTCCAAGCGACACCTCATACAGGTCTTCACCAATAGGCGTCATGGTTTTAAACGGGGGGGGGGGGGGTTATTTACCAACTTTGCTGTATTGGCCCCCTCTTTAACATAGGTCACGTTCACATGTTTCCCCAAATTCGTCAAGGTCTTCACATAGGCCAAGAAAAATATTACCACCAGATCACAAAAATGTAGGCAGAAACCTAGGAGGCAAGGTCAGAAACCTAGGAGGCAAGGGCAGAAACCTAAGAGGCAAGGGCAGAAACCTAGGAGGCACGGGCAGAAACATAAGAGGCAAGGGCAGAAATCTAAGAGGCAAAGACAGAAACCTAGGAGGCAAGGTCAGAAACCTAGGAGGCAAGGACAGAAACCTAGGAGGCAAGGGCAGAAACCTAGGAGGCAAGGGCAGAAACCTAAGAGTCAAGGGCAGAAACCTAAGAGGCAAGGGCAGAAACCTAAGAGGCAAAGACAGAAACCTAGGAGGCAAGGTCAGAAACCTAGGAGACAAGGGCAGAAACCTAGGAGGCAAGGGCAGAAACCTAGGAGGCAAGGGCAGAAACCTAAGAGGCAAGGGCAGAAACCTAAGAGGCAAAGACAAAAACCTAGGAGGCAAGGTCAGAAACCTGGGAGGCAAGGGCAGAAACCTAGGAGGCAAGGACAGAAACCTAGGAGGCAAGGACAGAAACCTAGGAGGCAATGGCAGAAACCTAAAAGACACGGACAGAAAACTAGGAAGCAAAGGCTGAAAAACACTCGTACTGCGATTTTTACCTATGATGGCAATTTTATGATTGTTACCCCCCTTACCGTTTTTTGAGGGTTACGCCCATGAAATCGGTAAAAATCGTAAATTTTCACTCTAGGCATACCCCAAACTTTATTTTAGACATCCCCACACCAAAAAATTAACTTAAAAATAACTTTTAGGATTTTACCCCCTTATCATTTTTTGAGGATTACGCCCATGGAATTGATAAAAATCGTAAATTTACCACGCAGGCTTACCTAAAATTTTATTTTAGACATCCCCACACCAAAAATTTACTTAAAAATCACATTTGAAATTGTTACCCCCTTATCATTTTTGAGGGTTACGCCCCTGAATTCGACGAATATCGTAAATTTTCACTCTAGGGATACCCCAAACTTTATTTTAGACATCCCCACACCAAAAATTAACTTAAAAATCACTTTTGAAATTGTAACCCCTTACCATTTTTGAGGGTTACGCCCCTGAAATCGATAAAAATCGTAAATTTATCACGTAGGATTACCTAAAACTTTATTTTAGACATCCCCACACCAAAAATTAACTCAAAAACCACTTTTAGGATTTTACCCCGGACCATTTTTGAGGGTAACGCCCATGAAATCGGTAAAAAAAATCGTAAATTTTCACTCTAGGCATACCCTAAACTTTATTTTAGACAACCCCACACCAAAAATTAACTTAAAAATCACTTTTGAAATTGTTACCCCCTACCATTTTTGAGGGTTACGCCCATGGAATCGATAAAAATCGTAAATTTATCACGTAGGCTTACTTAAAACTTTATTTTAGACATCCCCACACCAAAAATTAACTCAAAAAACACTTTTTAAATTGTTACCCCCTTAACATTTTTGAGGGTTACGCCCCTGAAATCGATAAAAAATTTGAAATTTAACCTCAAGGCATACCTCCCACATAATATTTGACACCCCTACATATCAAATTCCAATAAAAAAAAAAAAAAAAAAAGCTAGTAGTATAGGTGGCTGTGAACCCAAGCTAAAAGTGCATGTGCATGCACCGAAATATAATAGATTTGGCACCAAAACCGCACGAGAAGTAGTATATTCGGGTAGTGTTCACAGCCACCTATACTACTAGCTTTTTGTTGATTTTCACAATACTAGTCAAATACAACATTGTATACTACTATTACGACATTCAAACCCATGAAAAACTATTTCATCTATAAAATGCAAACCCATGAAAAACTATTTCATCTATACAATGCAAACCCATGAAAAAACTATTTCACCTATAAAATTCAAATCCATGAAGTACTATTTTCATATATAAAATTCAAATCCATGAAAAACTATTTCATATAAAAAATTAAAATTCATGAAATAATATTCCAACTATAAAATTCAAACGCATAAAAAACAATTTCACATATAAAATTCAAACCTGTGAAAAACTATTTCATCTATAAAATTCAAACCCATGAAAAACTATTTCATCCTTAAAATTGAAATCCATGAAATACTATTTCATCTATAAAATTAAAATCCATGAAATATTATTTCATCTAGAAAATTGTAACCCATAAAAAAACTATTCCATCTAAAAAATTTCAAATACATGAAATACTATTTCTTCTATGAAATTCAAATCCATGAAAAACTATTCCATCTATAAAATTCGAACACATGAAAAACCATTTCTTCTATAAAATTCAAATCTATGACATACTATTTCGTCTATAAATTCAGACCGATGCAAGTTTAATTCATTTGCATTATTAAAACACTCGTTTTTAATTATTTTTTTAACACAGACAATAAATGATCGAGACGGTATTTAGACAGCACGAATTCGCGCGAGAAATTCATGCAAATCAATTTTTTTTTATTTCGCGTGTATGCGTAAGACCTTTTATTTGTTTTAACATCTTTATGTGTCTCTGTTTTTATATAACGCAGATAAGATCAGGTTTAAAGCGAGCATCTATTTTTTTCCATTATTTTTGTTGTTGTTATAACGACGTGACAATAAACAGTTTACACACAAAGTGTTACCATAATTAAAACCAAACATTTACTAAGTTAAAGGGGCGAACTGGTTGGTCTCAAGGCAAAACGCCGACATGTGGGTTCAAATCCCAACTACACCGGTTGGGATTTTTATTGATGATTTCTCTCTGTGGCAAACACCCCTGGCCTCAGAACCGAGGCCCTGCTTGAAACGTCAATTACTCATCGACGGAAAAAAAATGAGTACCTCCGAAGACGGAGTTATCTGCATGTGCGGCGAAGAACCCTGTGGTCCAGCCACATGACTGCCATGGAAAAACGGATTCCTCTTCTTCTTCTATCCTTCCTCTGCTGCCGTTGGCGTCGAGGGGAGAAACAATATGCGATTATTTGCTCTTCTGTTGGCCTCTTCTGATGTTATTCCTCCTAGTGACTCTAGTATTCCCTGTATCCATCTTTTTTTATTCAGTTCTTAGACTCTAATTACTTCGTCAGAGTAACTGCTGGCGAACGCAAAAAAAAATATATTAAAGAATTAAAAAAAAATTAATTAATAATTTTGGAAAGTGTTAAGCAATTATGGATAACATTACTGAGCCTAATACAGCCCACTCATTCAAAAATTGACATTTTATGTAAGTGCTTTCAATTTGTATTACCAGGTAGAAAGCGGAAAATTTTTAGCGAAAGTAAAAAAAAAAAAAAATGAAGTTATAGCATTTTGAAGCGGGGCATTAGTTTTGTAAGGCACTGTAAGAACAAGTTTGCTACCATTATTGGAAATGGATTTAAACGAAAACGTAAAATGTGCTACCGTGCAACGAGCAATCATGCAATGAGGAAACAAGCGATTAACAACGGTGCAATGAGCAATAATGCAATAAGCTACTGTGCAATGAGAAACCATACAATGAGCAACCATGCAATGAGTAACCATGTAATGGGCAATCAAGCAATGAGCAACCATGCAATGAGCAATAGTGCAAAAAGCTCCCGTGCAATGAGGAACCATCCAATGAGCAACCATGCAATGAGTAACCATGCAATGAACAACCATGCAATGAGCAACCATGCAATTAAACCCCATCACCTGTGTATCGTCTCCAGCGGTTAAGACACCAATCTTTACCCCGACCCAAGAGTTTCTCACAATGGCCGCGAAGTTTTTCATGTCAATATCACTAACGTTGATGAGGGAGGTTGCCAAAGTTCTCCTTCGGTCAAACATCTTTAGCTCGTTTGTTGTCTGTAAACAAACACAAGGGGTGAGCTGGGAATTATTAACTGAACCATAGCTGATGGTTCTCTGTGAACAAACACAAGTGGGAGCTGGGAATTATTAACTGAACCATAGCTGATGGTTCTCTGTGAACAAACACAAGTGGGAGCTGGGAATTATTAACTGAACCATAGCTGATGGTTCTCTGTGAACAAACACAAGTGGGAGCTGGGAATTATTAACTGAACCATAGCTGATGGTTCTCTGTGAACAAACACAAGTGGGAGCTGGGAATTATTAACTGAACCATAGCTGATGGTTCTCTGTGAACAAACACAAGTGGGAGCTGGGAATTATTAACTGAACCATAGCTGATGGTTCTCTGTGAACAAACACAAGTGGGAGCTGGGAATTATTAACTGAACCATAGCTGATGGTTCTCTGTGAACAAACACAAGTGGGAGCTGGGAATTATTAACTGAACCATAGCTGATGGTTCTCTGTGAACAAACACAAGTGGGAGCTGGGAATTATTAACTGAACCATAGCTGATGGTTCTCTGTGAACAAACACAAGTGGGAGCTGGGAATTATTAACTGAACCATAGCTGATGGTTCTCTGTAAACAATCAATAATGGGGTCTTGGAATTATAATAAACCATGACTGATGTAAGTGTATTTTGCAAACAGAGGAGGGATATGAGATAAGACCTGCAACTTACCAGCATCTACTATTAAGAACAATGAATGTATAACTGATAAGATAGGGTTCTTATTGTGGATAAGGAGAGACGATTAACTGATAAGATAGGGTTCATGTTGTGGTTAAGGAGAGACGAATGACTGATAAGATAGGGTTCTTATTGTGGATGAGGAGAGACGAATGACTGATAAGATAGGGTCCTTATTGTGGATAAGGAGAGACGATTAACTGATAAGATAGGGTTCATGTTGTGGATAAGGAGAGACAAATGACTGATAAGATAGGGTTCTTATTGTGGATAAGGAGAGACGATTAACTGATAAGATAGGGTTCATGTTGTGGATAAGGAGAGACAAATGACTGACAAGATAGGGTTCTTATTGTGGATAAGGAGAGACGATTAACTGATAAGATATGGTTCATATTGTGGATAAGGAGAGACGAATGACTGATAAGATAGCGTTCTTATTGTGGATAAGGAGAGACAATTAACTGATAAGATAGGGTTCTCATTGTGGATAAGGAGAGACGATTAACTGATAAGATAGGGTTCATGTTGTGGATAAGGAGAGACGATTAACTGATAAGATAAGGTTCTTGTTGTGGATAAGGAGAGACGATTAACTGATAAGATAAGGTTCATGTTGTGGATAAGGAGAGACGTTTAACTGATAAGATAGGGTTCTTGTTGTGGATAAGGAGAGACGATTAACTGATAAGATATGGTTCATGTTGTGGATAAGGAGAGACGAATGACTGACAAGATAGGGTTCTCATTGTGGATAGGGAGAGACGAATGACTGACAAGATAGGGTTCTTGTTGTGGATAAGGAGAGACGATTAACTGATAAGATAGGGTTCTCATTGTGGATAGGGAGAGACGAATGACTGACAAGATAGGGTTCTTATTGTGGATAGGGAGAGACGAATTCCTGACAAGATAGGGTTCTCATTGTGGATAAGGAGAGACGAATTCCTGACAAGATAGGGTTCTCATTGTGGATAAAGAGAGACGAATGACAAATAAGACGGAGCTGTAATCGTGGAAAAGAGAGACATTGAATGAGTGACAAGCCGGTTGTCTTATCATGGATAGTGAGAGACATTGAATGAGTGACAAGCCGGGTCTCTTATCATGGATAGTGAGAGACATTGAATGAGTGACAAGCCGGGTCTCTTATCATGGATAGTGAGAGACATTGAATGAGTGACAAGCCGGTTGTCTTATCATGGATAGTGAGAGACATTGAATGAGTGACAAGCCGGTTGTCTTATCATGGATAGTGAGAGACATTGAATGAGTGACAAGCCGGTTGTCTTATCATGGATAGTGAGAGACATTGAATGAGTGACAAGCCGGTTGTCTTATCATGGATAGTGAGAGACATTGAATGAGTGACAAGCCGGTTGTCTTATCATGGATAGTGAGAGACATTGAATGAGTGACAAGCCGGTTGTCTTATCATGGATAAGGAGAGACATTGAATGAGTGACAAGCCGGTTGTCTTATCATGGATAAGGAGAGACATTGAATGAGTGACAAGCCGGTTGTCTTATCATGGATAAGGAGAGACATTGAATGAGTGACAAGCCGGTTGTCTTATCATGGATAAGGAGAGACATTGAATGAGTGACAAGCCGGTTGTCTTATCATGGATAAGGAGAGACATTGAATGAGTGACAAGCCGGTTGTCTTATCATGGATAAGGAGAGAAACCGGGAGAATGACAAGACGGATCAAGAACGTGTATAGCTAGCAAGATACATGAACTATCCTTGAGCTTATATTGCTAAATCCTTTCAGGATTGTGCACTTATCTCACAGTTAATTTTCACCAATAAAAAGTAATGTAAAGAGCCCCGTCACGCCAAGTTTCGGTTAGGGAATATGGTGTTAGTGACCATAATTTTAACAGACTGTCAGCATATGATTTTTGGAGTAATGTGGTCGGTATTACGCCAGTGCCGCTTTACTTTCCCAGGAAAAAAAAAACCGGAAGCCGTCGATCAAGATCGAACCGACCTGCATGTGTCACTGATTATTTAGTTTGTTTGATGTATGCCTTTTCAGGCAGGTAAAATGCTTATACTTCTTCTATTAAATATTCAAAGTCACCAGATTAAGCTCTATCTGAATACCATTTTGTGGTTGAAATTTGATCATTGCACCTCCTGAGACTCTCGTTTTGTTATATCTTTTTGTTATGATATTTTGTTTTGCTAGTTTATATGATATTTTGTTACGATATTTTTTTTATGATATTTTGTTACGATATTTTGTTTTGATATTTTGTAATGATATTTTAAATATACATGGAAAACAAACCAGTGGAAGAGATCGATCACTTTATCTATCTTGGAAGTCACATTGATCGAGAAGGGGATACAAGCATAGAATCAGGATAGCTAAAGCAGCAATGTCTTTCAGAAGCCTTGAAAAGTTGTGGAAATCAAAACTCATCAGCACAAACACAAAACTTAGACTATTCAAATCAAATGTACTATCAAACCTTACGTAAGCGTGTGAAAGCTGGAAAACAACAAGAGACATAGAAACAAAGTTGAACGCATTCGAAAATAAATGTCTAAGGAAAATACTTGGTATAGCGTGGAACGAATTCAAAATAAATGAGGAAATTAGAGAAATCGCCAATCAACCACTAATATCTTCAGTAATAAAGAAAAGACGATGGTCATATGTTGGACATGTGATGAGAAGAGATTATAACCGAATAGCAAAGCAAGTCCTCATGTGGGAAACAACAGGTAAGAGAAAAAGAGGAAGACCCAGAGAGACACCGAGAAAAACATTGATGAGAGAGGCAAGAGCAGCAGGAATCGGTTCCCTCAATGAGATAGAGCTGCTTGCACAGAACAGAGATAAAATGGCGAGATTTGATAAAAGATCTTTACAAGGATTGAAAACTGCTAGAATAAAAAAATGTAGATAAGAGAAGGAGTATCTTGGTCTACGCCCTATGGGCCGGCTACTGCTCGAAAGGTCAATAGATAGATAGACAGAATGATTTTTTGTAATGATATTTTTTTTTTATTTTATGATTATTTTGGGTACCAGGTCGAGTAATGTTACTTGCTACTGTACGCAGCAAACAGTACAACCTACGACTGCCCTGCTGTCTTGCAGGTATGCTCGGGAGAGTAAAAGGATAAGGGAGGGTACCCCGAAGTAAAACAACCCCACTGCCTTGTGGGTGGGACTTTTTAGTCAAAGGCTAACGGAGCCAACCGTAAACAAACCGACGGAAGGCAACAGAAAACCACCGTCGTAACTTCTTTGTACAATCATGAATCGCCATTTTTGACAATAGAAACAAGAAAAAGAGTACTTAAATGTTATGTAGAGCCAGTCTTAACATATGGATGTGAATCATGGACAATACGAAAACACACAAGAAAAACATTGGAGTCTGTAGAAATGTGGTTTTACAGAAGAATGTTGAGAATACCATGGACAGCTAAGAAGAGTAACGAAAATGTTCTGAAAGAGGCCAAATCAAAAAGAGAGATAATTTCAAATATTAAGAAGAAAGAATTATCATTTTTTTTTTTTGCCATGTAATGAGAAGAGAACAGCTGGAATATATTGTAACAACTGGGAAAATTGAGGGAGGAAGAAATAGAGGGAAGCAAAGAGAAAAGATATCAGGCAGCTTACGAGAATGGCTTGGCAGAAGGTCAACAACAGAAATGATAAATAATTGTCGTGATCGAAAGTTGTGGAGAAACATGATCACCTACGCCAGAGGCCCGGTACTTGATGATGATGATGATATTTTGTTATATTTTGTGATGATATTTTTTGTTTTTATATTTTATTATGCTAGGAAGCCATATTCAGCATGAGAACATTGATTGAAAAGTGCATAGAAGTAAACAAACCAATATATGCCTGCTTCATAGACTACACCAAAGCTTTCGATAGAATACACCATAACCAACTCATAGACTGCCTAAAGGATATATATCTAGACGACACTGACATACGTCTAATATGTAATTTATATTGGGAGCAAACAGCAATAATAAAATATAACAAAGAGAACTCTACACCGATGGACATAACAAGAGGAGTAAGACAAGGATGCATCATATCACCAAGCTTGTTCAATCTATACACTGAGCAAATCTTTAAAAACATCTCAGAGATGCCAAGCCTAAACATTAATGGAAAGATAATCAATAACCTGAGATATGCTGATGATACTGTTCTACTAGCAGAAAATCCTAAAGACCTTCAACAATTGCTTAATGTGATAAACATAACAAGCAAAAAATATGGACTAGATATACCAAAGATATACTATATGATATATATATCTATCTATCTATTGACCTTTCGAGCCGTAACCGGCCCATAGGGCGTAGACCAAGATACACCTTCTCCTATATGAATTTTTGTTCTAGCAGTTTTCTTTTAAAGATATTTTATCAAATCTCGCCATCTGTCTCTGTTCTGTGCAAGCAGTTCTATCTCATTGATGGAGCCGATTCCTGCTGCTCTTGCCTCTCTCATCAATGTTCTTCTCAGTGTCTCCCTGGGTCTTCCTCTTTTTCTTTTACCTGTTGTTTCCCATATGAGGGCTTGCTTTGCTATTCGATTATTATCTCTTCTCATCACATGTCCAACGTATGACCATCGTCTTTTCTTTATTACTGAAGATATTAGTGGTTGATTGGCGATTTCTCTAATTTCCTCGTTTGTTTTGAATTCGTTCCATTCTATACCAAGTATTTTCCTTAGACATTTATTTTCGAATGCGTTCAACTTTGTTTCTATATCTCTTGTTGTTTTCCAGCTTTCACACGCATACGTAAGGGTTGATAGTACATTTGATTTGAATAGCCTAAGTTTTGTGTTTGTGCTAATGAGTTTTGATTTCCACAACTTTTCAAGGCTTCTGAAAGACATTGCTGCTTTAGCCAGTCTGATTCTAATTTCTTTGCTCGTATCCCCTTCTCGATCAATGTGACTTCCAAGATAGATAAAGTGATCGATCTCTTCTACTGGTTTGTTTTCCATGTATATTTTGTCACTTGTTGGAATTAAACTTTTCATGACTTTAGTCTTTTCATGATTGACCTCAAGCCCAATTTTGCTGGCTATTGATGATAGTTCATTTGTGTTTTCCTGCATCGTTTTTATCTGACTGCTGATGAGAACTATGTCATCAGCAAAGTCGAGGTCCTCCAAATGGTCTCCTTGTATCCATTCGATGCCTTTATTACCAGTGCAGCATTTCTTCATTATGAAGTCCATAACAATTCCAAATAACAAGGGCGATAAAATACATCCTTGTTTAACCCCAGTTTCTATTGGGAAACATTCGCTCAGTCCTTCCTCTGTTCGAACTGCACATGTGTAACCATCATACATGTCTTTGATAATATTTATGATTTTTGATGGTAAGCCATATTGCTTCAGAATTTTCCACAAAGAATCTCTATGAATACTATCAAATGCTTTTTTGAAGTCGATGAAGTTAAGTACAAAAGGTTTTTGCTTTTCAATGTGTTCCTCCAATATAAGTCGTAGAGTGAAAATGTGGTCAAGACAGCTTCTCCCTTTTCTAAACCCAGCCTGTTCTTCACGCATTACTGTATCTATTGAATCCTTTATTCTATTTAGGATGATTTTACAGAATAACTTTGAGGCAACTGACAAAAGTGTCACGCCTCTCCAGTTGTTACAATCTCTAAGATTGCCCTTTTTTGGGATCTTAACAATGATTCCTTTTTTCCATTTATGAGGCGTCTTCTCTGTTTTCCAAATGATGTTGAACATTTTTTGGAGATGTATTAAATTATGGCTATCAATTGCCTTGAGGATCTCAGCTGTTAACTTATCCTCTCCAGCAGCCTTGTTATTGGTCATTAGCTTTAAGGTGGTTTCTATTTCACTCAAGGTGAAGTCATCTAAATTTACATATAATTCTGCTGCTGGTGTTTCAGCTTCAAAATCTATTAAACTGTGAGGTAGTGGACGGTTAAGAATTTCTTTGAAGTGTTCTGCCCAACGGGCTTTTATGTCTGCGCTTGTTGTTAGCATTAATCCAGATTTGTCTAGAATTGGTGTTCCAATGGATGTATAGGTGTTTGTCAGCATCTTTTGTACAGTATAAAGAGTTCTGCTGTCTCCTGTAATTGCAGCTGTCTCTGCTTTCTCTGCCAAGTTGTCTATATAAGCTCTTGTATCTCTTCTTGCCGAACTTTTCACTTTGTTGTCTAATTCTTTGTATGTTGCTTTTGCCAGAACCTTTCCAAGATCTGTCTTTACATTAGTCATGGCTCTCTTCGCTTCTCTTCTTTCTTTGATGTATTTCCATGTGGTGTCTGAGATCCAAGCTCGTTTTTCCATTTTCTTCAGTCCAGCACTTGCTTCTGCTGCTGTCATTATGATATATATATACTATATATTATATATACTAGATAGACCAAAAAGACTAAAACTATGATAAAAAAAAAAGAAAATTTTCAACACCTATAATTAAATATCAAAGTTGAAGAAACACATCTGGAGACAGTCCAGAGCTACAACTACCTGGGACATACTACAACCAGTGATGGAAAATGTAAAATTGAAATAAACAAAAGAATAGGTATGGCAAAAAGTAATTTTAAAGCCATGAAAAATATACTAACAACAAAACAAATAACACCAGGGCTGAAACTAATAATAGCAAAATGTTACATCTTCTCAATATTCCTGTATGATGCAGTAACATGGACATTATACAAGAAAACAGAACAGAAAATTGAAGCCTTTAAAATGTGGATATATAGAAGAATATGTAGAATTGGACGAAAAGGAAAGAAAACAAACGATTAAGTTATAAAACAACTAATAATAAAAAGAGAAATACTAAATACAATTAAGATAAGACAAATGACATTTTTGGGGCACGTTAAAAGACACAACAGCCCATTAAAAGTAATATTGGAAGGGAAAATACAAGGTAAAAGAGGCAGAGGCAGACCAAGACTAACATGGACGAGTAACATCAAAAGATGGACAAGTCAATCTATGACAGCCTGCACCATCAAAGCAAGAAACAGAGTGGAATGGCGATCCATTGTAGCCAACCTTCGTTGCAGAGACGGCACTGATGATGATGATTTTCTGATATTTTGTTTTGATATGTTGTTATAATATTTGGCTATGATGTTTTATTAACTACTAAAATACCACTGAAACATAACGTGCTGCCTTGAGCAAATATGTCACGTTTGGAATGTGTTGTCAACAGAAACCACTCTCACAGTTTTAAGAATAATAAGGGAAATCTACTTGACTCATGACACCTTCATCCATGAGCAATGCCAAATTTCCAAGATTGAAACTAAAATGTCATTTTGAGATGAAAACAAACAGCTGTGAACTGTCTACCCTAAATACAGGAAGATTGATTCTTGTAATCGATAAGCAGGTCGTAATAAAGACTTCCACATTTAGTTGTAACACGTGCACGCGCTGTCTGTAGGAGGTCAAGGTCACAGATCAATAACATGCTCTAATTATATATATATATATATATATATATATATATATATATATATATATATATATATTCAGCATCATGTTCCAAGCCAACCACAGGTGCTTAATTTCATACCAAAGAAATAGTAAAAAAAAAAGTAAAGTACCCTCGTCACGCCAAGTGGCGTATAGGGAATGTGGTGTTAGTGACCATAAATTTTACAGACCTTCGGCAAATGATTTTTGGCGTAATGTGGTCAGTATTACGCCAGTGCCACTTCACTTTCCCAGAAAAAAATCCGGTACCCATTAAATGGATGAACTGGATGAACCCGGAGGCCGTCGGTTGGGATCGAACCCAATTCCATGTCCTTTGTAGTCCAATTCCGAACCCTACCCCTTGTCATTTATAGTCCACTTCACTAACCACTGAGCTATCGCGGCTCCCATACCAAAGAGGTATTTTAGTTATAATCTTGGAAATGGGGAACTGGTTGGTCTCAAAGCAAGACGCCGGTTTCGAGAAAGAGAGGTTGTGAGTTTAAATCCCGGCTGAACCACACATTTTGTTACAGGAGATATTGGGACATGTTTATTGCACACGGTTTTGTTAAAGGAGATATTGGGACATGTTTATTGCACACGGTTTTGTTACAGGAGATATTTGGACATGTTTATTGCACACGGTTTTGTTAAAGGAGATATTGGGACATGTTAATTGCACACGGTTTTGTTAAAGGAGATATTTGGACATGTTTATTGCACACGGTTTTGTTACAGGAGATATTGGGACATGTTTATTGCACACGGTTTTGTTACAGGAGATATTGGGACATGTTTATTGCACACGGTTTTGTTACAGGAGATATTGGGACATGTTTATTGCACACGGTTTTGTTAAAGGAGATATTTGGACATGTTTATTGCACACGGTTTTGTTACAGGAGATATTGGGACATGTTTATTGCACACGGTTTTGTTACAGGAGATATTGGGACATGTTTATTGCACATAAACATCTTTGTTACAAGGGATGTCAGGACATATTTATTGCATACGGTTTTGTTACAGGGGATAATATGCCATGTTTATTGCATAGTTTTGTTACAATGGATAATATGTCATGTTTATTGCATAGTTTTGTTACAGGGGATAATATGCCATGTTTATTGCATAGTTTTGTTACAATGGATAATATGTCATGTTTATTGCATAGTTTTGTTACAAGGGATAATATGCCATGTTTATTGCATAGTTTTGTTACAAGGGATAATATGACATGTTTATTGCATGGTTTTGTTACAAAGGATACTAGGAAATGTTTATTGCATAGTTTTGTTACAAGGGATACTAGGATATGTTTATTGCACGGTTTTGTTGCAAGGGATACTAGGACATTATTGCACGGTTTTGTTACAAGGGGTACTAGGATATGTTTATTGCAGTTATGTTACAATGAATACTAGGACATGTTTATTGCAGTTATGTTACATTGGATACTAGGATATGTTTATTGCGTGGTTTTGTTACAGGGGATACTAGGACATGTTTATTGCACGGTTTAGTTACAAAGGATACTATGACATTTTTATTACACAGTTTTGTTACAGGGGATACTATGACATGTTTATTGCATGGTTTAGTTACAAGGGATACTAGGACATGTTTATTGCACGGTTTAGTTACAGGGGACACTATGACATGTTTATTGCATGGTTTAGTTACAAGGGATACTAGGACATGTTTATTGCATGGTTTAGTTACAATGTATAATAGGACATGTTTATTGAATGGTTTAGTTACAGGGGATACTAGGACATGTTTATTGCACGGTTTAGTTACAAGGGATACTGGGACATGTTTATTGCACGGTTTTGCCACAAGAGAATAACTTAAGCTCTGGTGTTTCAGCTCTGAGGACACGACAAAGAAACCCACTGCTTCAATTCTAAAAGTCCTCAATGACTGACAAACATAATCAAAAACAAATTGCAAGTCTTTAAAAAAATCATAGGAACCTACGAAACACGAAAGGAAAAAAATGTTACTGCTTTTTTATTTTTGTTTTCAACTCCCTGTTTAGCGTAAGTCTCGAAGGAAAATTTTTAAACCCATTTTGTTTGATACAATTTCCTTAAGATGATCCCGTGTCTTGTTTTCCTCATCATTTTATCATTTGCTTCCACGTCGTCTCCCCGTGTGCTTATTTCTTCCCTGTCTCTTCATATTGCCTATTGGAATTTGTTATTTACCAAACGAAGAAAAAGAGAGAAGTCAATAAACATCAGCTTTACACACGCGCCAAGCGCAGTCAGCATTGTATGAGTAAGTAGCCTATTCTATTCTGTTCAGGGGAAGTAGCCTATTCTATTCTGTTCAGGGGAAGTAGCCTATTCTATTCTGTTCAGGGAATCATTTTCACTGCAGTCGGTGAATCCCGATATTCATTCCACCGCTCGCCCCATGATTTCTCGAAGTATCCATAGTATGCAGACTCATTGTTCATGTAAGGTGTTGATTGTAGACACATCTACTGCTTTTCACACAAAGCACTCCGGATCGGAGACAACAGAAACAAGAAAAAAAAGTTCTTAAATGTTATGTGGAGCCAGTCTTAACATATGGATGTGAAGCATGGACAATAGGACAACAGACAAGAAAATCGCTGGATTCTGTAGAAATGTGGTTTTACAGAAGAATGTTGAGAATACCATGGACAGCTAAGAAGAGTAATGTAAATGTTCTGAAAGAGGTCAAAACAAAAAGAGAGCTAATTTCCAATATTAAGAAGAAACAATCATCATTTTTTTTTGGCTATGCAATGAGAAGAGAACAACTGGGATATATTGTGACAACTGGGAAAATTGAGGGACGAAGAGATAGAGGGAAGCAAAGAGAAAAAATACCAGACAGCTTAAGAGAATGGCTTGGTAGAAGGTCAACAACAGAAGTGATAAACAACTGTCGAGATCGAAAGTTGTGGAGAGACATGATCACCTACGCCAGCAGACTCGGTACTTGATGACTCGGGATCGACCAGACCCCTTCGCCACACTTAGACTCTCCAGTCTCTCAATATTTACGTCATTGTCCAACCTATTCCTCTCCTCTTCTCGTACGAAATGAAAAACAATTTTTCTTTACGATCATCATTACTGCACACCCGACCAATCCATAGGTGCTCAGCTTTTAGGAGAATCTCGAGAAAATCCGAGGAGAATCCTCACCCACCTGCCCTAACTCACAAGCATGGCCTGGAATCCATATCCACCGCGTGGGTAGGATTTTGCAACTTTTCCTGGGCAGCGGCCATATCTATGCCCTACTCTTTTCTATTTTAACTCCTAAGGGTTCTTAAACGCGTGCTAGAGCACACGGTACCTCTTGTTTATATTGCCGATATCTGAAAGTGGTCAGGAAAGGGTAACCACCGAAACCAAAATTCCTATTTATGTAATATCACCACTGCCCATAGTGGGCTTTGAACTCGGATCCTTTCTGTTCTGGGGTCGATCTCATACCTCTTGACTACCCAACCACCTGGGGGGTGGGCGGGTAGATTACAGCAAATAACAGTAAACATGGACACAATAAACAGTAAACATGCGCCCAATGAACAGTAAACATGTACACAGTAAACATGAACACAGTAAACAGTAAACATGGACACAGTAAACATGGACACAGTAAACATGGACACAGTAAACAGTAAACATGGACACGGTAAACAGTAAACGTGGGCACGGTAAACAGTAAACATGGGCACGGTAAACAGTAAATATACCTCGCCTTCAAAATAGATATTTAGGCAAACATTTAAAATGTGTACCGCACTTTCAAACAAATCTGGTAACAAAATGTGTCAATCGTCAACGTTAGAGATCACTGCGGTGCTCATCACCAAAATACATATCGTCCTCCTCTTGCAATGTTTTGATTGCCAAGAGTAGCTCAAAGCGGTCAAGTCGAGGTCAGTTCAGTGGAGATCTTTCACCACCGGATGTGAGATTCTCATTTTGGTGACATCAACTAAATTTTGCGTATCAGGTTCGAGACTTTTCTGGAGAATTTACACAATAAATTTACACAATTTACAGCGTACGACAAGATTCTAAAGTAAAATGGTACACGTACTTTGGCTGTATCTTTACCGACAACAGGGAATTCGACAAAACATAGAAACCTGAATCCGTTAAGCAATAAAATGCAAGTTATGAAAACAGACCATCATTAATGAATGCTTGCGCAGAATAAAAAGATGGAAATGGCAGGACACAAATCACTAACGTAGAACTATGGGAAAGTAGCAGTCAAATGCTAGTGGATAAAGAGATACAACGAAGGCGATGGCGCTGGATAGGATGGTCATACTCTGTGAAAGCTAACTGAGAGTGCTACACGACATGTCTTTTTGTGGGATCCCCAGGGGAAGAGACAACGTAAAATTATAGAAAAGTTTCAGACAAATAACAGTGGACAAAGAGATACAAACACAAAAAGGGAGCTCCTAAGAAACATCACATCGAAATAATCAACATTTTTACGGGCACATCATGAGATACAAAAAGTTGGAATACTTGGTTACAACTGGCAAAATACAGGGAAAGAGAGATCGAGGACTACAAAGAGAGAAAACACTAGATAGCTTGGAGTCGTGACATGGAAAACAGTCAACAACAGAACTGATACGATGTACGGTAGATAGAAGATTGTGGAGGGACATGATTGCCTACGCCAACCGATATGGCACGTGATGATGATTATAAAGATGATGATAGTCGTAGGTGAGCATGTTTTACGTTGATAGTACAGTGTGGGAATACATATACTCTTATTAAGATGTTGTCAGAGATTTAAGGGTTAATAAACGAACATAAAGATCAGTGGCGTATACTGGTTTGGGGGTCTGGGCTACTGCTGACATAATAAATAAAAACATACATTACATTCAGTAGGCTAACATGAAGTAATATTTTATAATGGCTTCACTACATTTTAAATTACTTACTTATTTATATGTAAATTATATCCGTCTTGTTTGGGACGAAAATGTCTCGATGACTTTGTCATTGAAAGTACTGTTGGGTTGATTTCTAAGTTTCTGAGGGAATGATTTCTAAATGGACATTAATGCCAAACCAGATAATCGTTCTTGTGTCTGAGTTGAGCGACAATAAGATTTGATTCTCTTGAGAGCAGAAAAAGTTCTTTCTACAGATGCTGATGCGCATAACGTAGTTATAAATAGCTAAGGAAGTTCCGGTAATCAGACATTGTTTCACTTTCACTTTGTGGCGATTCTGATTAGCTAGAGCTAAAAATAACCAATGAAACCGCATTAGTGTGAGATAGCTTTGCCTTATTATTTTGACGGGATTTTTTTAATGTCAAGGTCATTAATACAAGGTCCGGATAGAGGAACAATGTACCGCTGGCTAATAGAGGTTTCAATATAGTTTAGGTTTCATTCACAAACGTTATAGTGGCCAGAGGAAAACCTTGCTTGAATAAATGCAAATCGAAACAAATAAATCAATCATATTATCCTACGAAATGTGTAATAGAATATTCGAAAATTTGTACTATAATTATAAAAAAATATAATAAATTATCATTTCTTTTTATATTTCGTTAATATGTTCAGGTTACCGGCGGTAGCTGCGGTATCATAGAGTATACGCCACTGATGAAGATAAACAACCGCAGCAGGTAGAGGCATTCCCTTTGTGGAAGCTGCCCGTGGTGGTTGCCACATTAAAGAGATAAATTAGGGAAAGTAGATCAACAGATTCACGGAAATTATCAATTTCTCTGGTTCCGAGAAAGTGGGTTTCAGAACTGTCTTAACTGGAAGAATTAAGGACGAGAAACACAAATAAATTGAAACTGTTAGTTTTAGTTCACGGGTTATCCCCAGCTCACACCGAATAACAGTCGATGAGTGCTTAGATCTCCTTCCCAGCAAGAGCAACAGTGTGAAACGATAAACTGGTTCACAAGTCTACCCTCCGATCTCCTTGTAGTTCTCTTGAATCTAGACAACATCCCTCTTGACTGCCATGAAAATATGGGAGACGCACCAGAGCTGCAAATTCACGAACAAAACTATATCATTTCGCCCTTCACTACAATCTTACTGTCGGTTTAGTGATATAAGATAGGTCATCATGATGACGAAGCACTCGCAACAATGGATGCGCTCACAACGCCCGATTCACTGAAAAAAATGCAGCTGAGACGCACGAAACACCGTAGCGATGGCGCAGAATCCCCAAAGTGGAACTTTCTGTTGACTTGCCAGAACAATCCACATTAAGGAGCTGAAAGTAAATGGCGCCGAACAAATCCAACGACGGTTATTGAATAGCTCTCAATGTCATGATGACGTAACACACACATAACAACCTGGAACAACACCATAAGTGGGACACTAACTGTCACCATTGCTAGACCTTTAGTTATCTATTTTCAGCAAAGATCACTAACGAAGAATTTGTTTTTTGAGCTGGAGTAACCCGAAATATCATCAGAATCTTAAGAAGTAACAATCTATATTTATTGGAATGTGATGATCAAAGAAGACATTAAGAACTCTACAACAATGGATAGAATGAATGCAAAGAAATGAAGAGGAACAATAAGAGACACAATATTGAACAGCTTTATCAAAATAGCATAATAAAAGATCTACCTATTGTCATTTCGAGGCGACGACGGAACATAGGACAAAAGTTCTACACTCTCATTGTTCGGTGATCTCTATTACCAATGCCAGACCTTGCACATGACCCGCATTGTATTTAGCCACATGTCATTGTTCTGGGCGAGTCACTCAAACCCGGCAAGGGAGTCGATTCCTGCTATTATTGTCTCCCGCCTCAGTGGTCTCAGGTCAGCCCCTCTTTCTTTTACTCTCTGGTTCCAATTTAAGGACTTGCTTTGAGATTCTCTTGTTGTTTCTTCTCATGACATGGCCAACATATGACCACCATCTTCTCTTGTTGTCTCCTCTCATCACATGGTCAACATATGACCACCTTCTTCTCTTGTTGTCTCTTCTCATCACATGGCCAACATATGACCACCTTCTTCTCTTGTTGTCTCTTCTCATCACATGGCCAAATTATGACCACCATCTTCTCTTGTTGTCTCCTCTCATCACATGGTCAACATATGACCACCTTCTTCTCTTGTTGTCTCTTCTCATCACAAAGTCAACATATGACCACCTTTTTCTCTTGTTGTCTCTTCTCATCACATGGTCAACATATGACCACATTCTTCTCTTGTTGTCTCTTCTCATCACATGGTCAACATATGACCACCTTCTTCTCTTGTTGTCTCTTCTCATCACATGGTCAACATATGACCACCTTCTCTTGTTGTCTCTTCTCATCACATCGTCAACATATGACCACCTTCTTCTCTTGTTGTCTCTTCTCATCACATGGTCAACATATGACCACCTTCTTCTCTTGTTGTCTCTTCTCATCACAAAGTCAACATATGACCACCTTCTTCTCTTGTTGTCTCCACTCATCACAAAGTCAACATATGACCACCTTCTTCTCTTGTTGTCTCTTCTCATCACAAAGTCAACATATGACCACCTTTTTCTCTTGTTGTCTCTTCTCATCACATGGTCAACATATGACCACATTCTTCTCTTGTTGTCTCTTCTCATCACATGGTCAACATATGATAACCTTCTTCTCTTGTTGTCTCTTCTCATCACATGGTCAACATATGACCCCATTCTTCTCTTGTTGTCTCTTCTCATCACATGGTCAACATATGACCACCTTCTTCTCTTGTTGTCTCTTCTCATCACATGGTCAACATATGACCACCTTCTCTTGTTGTCTCTTCTCATCACATCGTCAACATATGACCACCTTCTTCTCTTGTTGTCTCTTCTCATCACATGGTCAACATATGACCACCTTCTTCTCTTGTTGTCTCTTCTCATCACAAAGTCAACATATGACCACCTTCTTCTCTTGTTGTCTCCACTCATCACAAAGTCAACATATGACCACCTTCTTCTCTTGTTGTCTCCACTCATCACAAAGTCAACATATGACCACCTTCTTCTCTTGTTGTCTCCACACATCACAAAGTCAACATATGACCACCTTCTTCTCTTGTTGTCTCCACTCATCACAAAGTCAACATATGACCACCTTCTTCTCTTGTTGTCTCCACTCATCACATGGTCAACAAATGACCACCTTCTTCTCTTGTTGTCTCCACTCATCACAAAGTCAACATATGACCACCTTCTTCTCTTGATTATAGATAATATTTTTGAAGGCTTTAATTTGGGTTGTTATTTAATAAAACAACAAAACATTCTCAGTGTTTCAGCATTGCATTAAAACTCTCTTTGCACTTCTTGTATTCCAACAACTGAAACATTATATTCTTTGTTATTTTATTGTATCTACATCAGCTGCGCTGTGGCTCCGCATTGTTCTTATGTCTATTCCAAAAGAAGACAATGCCAGTTTTGGATTTAAGAAGATCAATAGTAGAATATAAAGGGAATGCTGGAGATAGTAATACTTAGTGGGTCATGATCGCCTGCAGCTCGTGTACATGGCGCTTGATGATGGTTTCTTAGTGTTCACTATTCACTGTAACAAAGCTTATAAAGATAATCTTGAACTTCTAGTATGTGAAGGTTGGTCTAGTGATAAGTCGCCGGCCTCTGGACAAGAAGGACCCATGTTCGGTTCCCTCCAGAGGCGGTGGCAATTGTTCACTTCGAATCCGCTCTTTTTTGTGGCTTTAACATCTCTAGTAATGAGATCCAATGTCTAGCCCTATCGGAAAACGATGAAAAACAGGCGGTCCAACTTGCACTTAAGAACACTAAAGAATCCTCAGAACTTCAACGTCGGTTAAAAGTAGGCCAAAATGACCGCTGTACGGGAAAAATTATTAAGTAAATTTACCCGTGCCGAAGAAAGGTGTGTCGTGCTGAAAGGCGCAGATATCAAATATCGCAGATATCGCAGTTTTGATGAAGACTAGTGACGTAACGCAAAGCGAATTATTTCGGGGTAAGAGGTATGTTTATAACACAAGGAAAAAAATACAAATAATCAACAACAGAATAAAAGATAAAGAAAAATACACGAAGCAGTATAACGTGGAAAGCAAGATTACACTTATTAACGGACACCCAGTTTAAAGCCATGTGTACGCGAGAAAAGTTAAAACTATCTCCAGACTGCGTAGGAGAACAACCACAAGGTCAACAAATAATATATTATTAACGGATGTGGGGGCGGATAGACAATAGCAGAAACCATTATATAAATTGGGAGACATGCTCAGACGGAACTCTCGCACTCACAGACACACGCCAAAAGAAACACTCACAGACAGGCGCCGAGAAAGTCACGCATAAAGGCGAGAGGATGCAATTAGTCAAAGTGACAACATTAGGGACGAAAGACAGTCAGGAAAGTGAGTGAACAAAATATTCACGAGCTGATACAAGAGCAGAGCAATTAGTAAAGCTGCCCACTAATATATCTAAACAAGACATTCGAACAAGATCAATATTAGATCAAGTGAATAGATTAACTGATCTAGTGAGCCACAAAAGGACTTGTGAATAGATAGCTAAAAAAAAGTATATCCTGTGACTTAATTCTAGGAATGTGTGATTCAGCGGTCATCCAAACCGCCAAGTTGTAATGATAATAAGTGTAACCTAGAAGGAATGTATCATGCGAATAATTCATGAAATTTGTTAATGTAAATTATGACCATCGAACTGTAAATAGTACATAAATAAATATATTGTAACAACTGGAAAAATTGAGGGACGAAGAGATAGAGGGAAGCAAAGAGAAAAAAATAACAGATAGCTTAAGAGAATAGCTTGGCAGAAGGTCAACAACAGAAATGATAAATAGCTGCCGAGATCGAAAGTTGTGGAGAGACATGATCACCTACGCCAGTAGGCACGGTACTTGATGATGATGCTGATTATTGTACACCTCAAGCCTTTGTCGATTGCCAAGGTCGAGATGATAGATTCGACTTGACGAATGTGTTAAAGAAAGAACGTGACAGTCTTATAATAATAACACCAGAATATGAACTATACGTACGGACGAACAAACACAACGAGAAGACGTGATAATAAAAAAAATATGAAGATCAAAATGGAATCTCAAACGTTCCCTATTCAAGATATCTTCAACGAACATTATTAACATAAAGAAAATGTCTTTCCACAGCTGGATCGAACCTGTACTTCTTGACACAGCGCCTTGGCTCGAGAACAAACGCTAGAGCACACGGCCATCTAAGCTGCCAAAAAAGTACCTAATCATTGGCGGTGACGGGTTCGATCTACTTCGGGCTGTCTGTTGTTCTTTTTTTTAAAATCTTTTGTTGCTTATTTATGATTTTTTTTCCCCTTAAGTATTGTAAACATACTGGACTGCAAAGGACAAGGGTAGGGTTCGATCCCAACCGACGGCTTCCGGGTTCACCCAGCCTTAAATGGGTACCGGATTTTTTTTCTGGGAAAGTAGAGCGGCACGGGCGTAATACCGACCACATTACCCCAAAAATCATGTGACGAAGGTCTGTAAAATTTATGGTCACTAACACCATATTCCCTATACGCCACTTGGCGTGACGGGGGTACAGGAGGATTGTAAACATACCTCTAACCCTGAAACTATTCGCTGATCTATCGTCCCGGAAGTTTCCCCACCATAAAAATATTCATTTATTATTATTTGTCTCCGGACATAACGCCCCCACGCCCACTTACCAGATCAACGGGTAGAAGAGGAAGTGCAGTCTGGGTGTCCGGTTAGCGCAATCGATAGGCGGTTGGCTTACCACGGCAACAGCCGGGGTTCGTACCCTGGCGAGGACACCTGGGTTTTACTAATTCCCTAAAATTAGTACCTCTGAAGTCGGAGTAAATCTGCCTGCATGGCGAGGGGCATCCTGTAATGGGATAAAACAGACTTTACACGCAAAATTCAGTCCCACAAAATCGTCAGGTCGAACGAACCAACGAAGTGCAGTCTTATTGGACATCACGTTGGTTTACCTGTGTTGACGTCATCATCTTTGTACAACAAGTGTAAGAAGAGTTTGTGGACACCCTGCACGAATCTTAATAATAAAAAAAAAATTTGTGTGGTTTCTAACCGGTACTTGTTCAGCTCGGAGATTTGGGTCACAAACATGGCGCCTTACAAAAAGAGGTCACCAGTTTATCCTTGACCTGGTTAAATCCGTGAAAACAACATTTTCCACACACATTAACTCACACGTATACATGCATGACTTAGTATATTCACACACACAGAGAAAAGTGCACATTTATTTACTCCTACACAGAAGATATTGTTGGTATAAGTTTTCATATCTACTGGAAATATGTCCGCCCAAAATAGCGATGATAATCTATCTGCTGTGTTCCATGTATGTGTATGTGCCTGTCTCTGTGTCTGTCTATCTCTCAAACTCTATGCTAAGTCGGTGTGTCTGCCTATCTGTAAAATGTTTAAGTCGGTGTGTCTGCCTATCTGCCAAATTTTAAGTCGGTGTGTCTGCCTATCTGTCTAAATTTTAAGTCTGTGTGTCTGCCTATCTGTAAAATTTTAAGTCGGTGCGTCTGTCTATCTGTCAAATTTTAAGTCGGTGTGTCTGCCTATCTGTAAAATTTTAAGTCGTGTGTCTGCCTATCTGTCAAATTTTAAGTCGGTGTGTCTGCCTATCTGTAAAATTTTAAGTCGTGTGTCTGCCTATCTGTCAAATTTTAAGTCGGTGTGTCTGCCTATCTGTCAAATTTTAAGTCGGTGTGTCTGCCTATCTGTCAAATTTTAAGTCGTGTGTCTGCCTATCTGTCAAATTTTAAGTCAGTTTCTGCCTATCTGTCAAATTTTAAGTCTGTGTGTCTGTTGTCTATCAAACTTCATGTTTATGTGTCTGCCTATCTGTCAAACTTCATGCATTTATGTCTGCCAACTTGTCAAGATTTAAAGTCTGTGTCTCTGTCAATCTGTCAAATTGCAAATATGGTTGTCTGTCAATCTGTCAAACTTCATGCTGTGTGTCTATCTATCTGTCAAATTGCAAGTCTGTGTATCAATCTGTCAAACTTCATGTTGTGTGTCTATCTGTCAAACTTCATGTTGTGTGTCTATCTATCTGTCAAATTGCAAGTCTGTGTATCAATCTGTCAAACTTCATGTTGTGTGTCAAATTGCAAGTCTGTGTATCTATCTGTCAAATCTCATGGTGTGTGTCTATCTATCTGTCAAATTGCAAGTCTGTATATCAATCTGTCAAACTTCATGTTGTGTGTCTATATGTCAAATTGCAAGTCTGTGTATCTATCTGTCAAATCTCATGGTGTGTGTCTATCTATCTGTCAAATTGCAAGTCTGTATATCAATCTGTCAAATTGCAAGTCTGTGTATCTATCTGTCAAACTTCATGTTTGTCTGCTGCCTGTTTTTTTCTGATATAATGCTTTTGTATTTGATCGCATCTCCGTGCCTGAGTTTCTGCCCTTTGTTCTCCAGTTGCTGTCCTTGTCTGCCCTAAAGTAGTTCACCATCTATTGCTGTATGAAGGCACGTTAATAGCAAGACTTATATCAAAGCAAACAACAAGAGAATTCAAATTGAAAATAATAGAGAGTAATACCTACTTGACACTTGTTAATGTTGAAATAACTAAATAGGAGGAATTGAGAAAAGTGTTTCTTTTTAAGTGTGAACGTACAGAGGAGAGTGTAATGTATAGAAACACGTGTCATTTTATAGAAGAAAATGGAAATAAGAAAGTATAAATGGATAGAAAAGTGTCAATTTATAGGAGAAAGTGTAAATAAGAAAGTGTAACTGGATAGAAAAAAGTGTCAATTTTTAGAAGAAAGTGTAAATAAGAAAGTATAACTGGATAGAAAAAAGTGTCAATTTTTAGAAGAAAGTGTAAATAAGAAAGTATAACTGGATAGAAAAAAGTGTCAATTTTTAGAAGAAAGTGTAAATAAGAAAGTATAACTGGATAGAAAAAAGTGTCCATTTTTAGAAGAAAGTGTAAATAAGAAAGTATAACTGGATAGAAAAAAGTGTCAATTTTTAGAAGAAAGTGTAAATAAGAAAGTATAACTGGATAGAAAAAAGTGTTAATTTTTAGAAGAAAGTTGCCAATAAGAAAGTGTCAGGAGTTTGTATTTCACCTCCGATAGGGAAATGAGCTGTTTGACACCACCGGGATTCGAACACGCCTACTTTCTGAAATAAAGCACTGCAAATTATCCATTCTCCTACCCGCCGAAAACAACAAACTAATCAAGTTTGCAAGCTACCAATTGTGCATCGAACAATGAGCGAAGCAGCAGCCAAACTAATACATTCATTTATCATCCAATCACACCAAAAAAAAAAAAAAAAAAAAAAAAAAATCCTTCTTCTTAACTTCCTAATATGCCTTTCAGCTTCAATGGAGATACATTTTGCGGTCTTTTCTCGTCTTTTGGCCTTTGCTGCTGTTATGTTTCCTAGAGTTTCTAATATTCCTTCAACCTATCTTTTGCTCTTCTGTTCGCCTTTGCTGCTGTTATGTTTCCTACTGTTTCTAATATTCCGTCAATGCATCTTTTTCGTGGTCGGCCCTTTGGTCTGGTGTTCTCGCAACGTTTGTTGAAGGCTCGTTGTGTTGTTGTTGTTTCTTTTTTTATCTTTCTGCCTTGTCACGTGGCCAAACCATTTTATCCGTTATTTCTTTATATATTATATGGCGGGGGTTTTTCCTAGCTTTTTTTTCCAAAGTTCTTTTTTTTTTTATCTTATCTCTCAGACTGTTTCATGTCATTCGTCTAACACAATTTCATCTCTGCAGTGGTTATTTTTGTTATTATTCTTGCATCTAGGGACCGGGAATGGCATTGGTAGCACACCGTTGGAATGAAGATTGTATTGTAGAGTGCCCGCTTTGCCTCCAGAGTTATTTCCTTGTTGGACAATAGTGGTAATAGCTGTCCAATTATTTTACAAGTTTTGTTACATCTTGAATCAAAATTACAACTGCCGAGATGAAATGTGTTAGGCGTATGAAGAGGAAACAGCCAGAGAGATGAAATGTGTTAGACGTATGAAGAGGAAACAGCCAGAGAGATGAAGTGAGTTAGGCGTATGAAGAGGAAACAGCCAGAGAGATGAAATGTGTTAGACGTATGAAGAGGAAACAGCCAGAGAGATGAAATGTGTTAGACGTATGAAGAGGAAACAGCCAGAGAGATGAAATGAGTTAGGCGTATGAAGAGGAAACAGCCAGAGAGATGAAATGTGTTAGGCGTATGAAGAGGAAACAGCCAGAGAGATGAAATGTGTTAGACGTATGAAGAGGAAACAGCCAGAGAGATGAAATGAGTTAGGCGTATGAAGAGGAAACAGCCAGAGAGATGAAATGTGTTAGGCGTATGAAGAGGAAACAGCCAGAGAGATGAAATGTGTTAGGCGTATGAAGAGGAAACAGCCAGAGAGATGAAATGTGTTAGACGTATGAAGAGGAAACAGACAGAGAGATGAGATCAGAAATGAAGAATTAATAACAATACTAGGAATAATTTCCTAAAATGACTAAAACACAACACAAGGAGCCATCAATAAACGTTGTGAGAACAGCCGACTGACGGGTTAACCATGAAGAATCTTGGATTGATGAAATATAAGAAAAAATAGGAAACATAACAGCAGTAGAGACGAACAGAAGAGCAAATGACTCCAAATTATATCTCCTCTCTACGCTGTAAATAAGGAAGGAAAGAGGAAGAATAACATTAAGGATACCTGCCAATTAACTAACTAACAAGCCCTTTAACAAAACAGGCATCTAATTAATCAGTCACTGAACCTCAGATAATTTTAATTTTTGGGGCACGTTAAAAGACACAGCAGCCTACTAAAAGTAATATTGGTATAGGAAAAATACAAGGTAAAGAGGCAGAGGCAGACCAAGACTAACATGGACGAGTAACATCAAAAGATGGACATGTCAATCTATGACAACCTGCACCATCAAAGCAAGAAACAGAGTGGAACGGTGATCCATGGTAGCCAACCTTCGTTGCAGAGTCGGCACTCGATGATGATGATGAGTCTCAGAACTGTCCATTCACCTACCGAACTAGCCACTAACAAACTAACCAGTCAACCATGCAGCCATCAGCATAAAAAATATATATTTCTTATGGGGGGAGGGAAAAAGGGTGGGGGGAGAAAAAAAAAGGAACAGTGAAGCATACCACCTGGTGCTAAGATATGAAGATATTGTTGAACAGGTCACCCGTTTCTCGAGTGAACACACCCCCCCCCTCTCCCTCCTCCCTGGATCATCGACCCTGGCCTTTAAGTGTGGCTGCACCGAGTCAGCTAAACTTAGGAAGTGGAAGTCAATATCACGTGATCTTTCAAACTGGGACATCAGTTCGCTTGTCCTAAACAGGTCATGAGGCCGATGAGTTCGAGTGAGGCTGAAATAACCATACCGGGTGTTATTTATAGGGACGTTAGAGGGGAGGTTATCAAATGTGGGATCCCTAGCGGCGAAGTAATGAAATGGGGAGACAAAAAGTGGCAAAGGTTAAAATGATAAACAGATGAATTCATTTAGAAAGTGGATACGTGAGAGGCTTAATGGCGTGTTGAAGGTCATAGTAAAGTGAAAGATCAATGGATTAACTAGGAAATGGTCGAGACCTCTGTCGCTGGAAGGGAGCAGTTGTACTGCAAGACATGGATGGAGAAACGAGAGTATATTGAGATGAATAAATGAGGTGATTTACAGAAACTCTTAATCTTCTTTTCAGATATCCGTGGAGCATAAGTCTTCAATAAACACTTTCAGCTCCCTGTGGAGCATAAGACTTTAACAAATACTTTCAATTCCTTGTGAAGCATAGGTCTTCAACAAATGCTTTGATCTCTCTGTGGAGCATAGGTCTTCAACAAACACTTTGATCTCTCTGTGGAGCATAGGTCTTCAACAAATACTTTGATCTCTCTGTGGAGCATAGGTCTTCAACAAATACTTTGATCTCTCTGTGCAGCATATGTCTTCAACAAACACTTTGATCTCTCTGTGGAACATAGGTCTTCAACAAATACTTTGATCTCTCTGTGGAGCATAGGTCTTCAACAAATACTTTGATCTCTCTGTGGAGCATAGGTCTTCAACAAATACTTTGATCTCTCTATGGAGCATAGGTCTTCAACAAATACTTTGATCTCTCTGTGCAGCATAGGTCTTCAACAAACACTTTGATCTCTCTGTGGAGCATAGGTCTTCAACAAATACTTTGATCTCTCTGTGGAGCATAGGTCTTCAACAAATACTTTGATCTCTCTGTGGAGCATAGGTCTTCAACAAATACTTTGATCTCTCTGTGGAGCATAGGTCTTCAATAAACACTTTGATCTCTCTGTGGAGCATAGGTCTTCAACAAATACTTTGATCTCTCTGTGGAGCATAGGTCTTCAACAAATACTTTGATCTCTCTGTGGAGCATAGGTCTTCAACAAACACTTTGATCTCTCTGTGGAGCATAGGTCTTCAACAAATGCTTTGATCTCTCTGTGGAGCATAAGTCTTCAACAAATACTTTGATCTCTCTGTGGAGCATAGGTCTTCAACAAATGCTTTGATCTCTCTGTGGAGCATAGGTCTTCAACAAACACTTTGATCTCTCTGTGGAGCATAGGTCTTCAACAAATACTTTGATCTCTCTGTGGAGCATAGGTCTTCAACAAATGCTTTGATCTCTCTGTGGAGCATAGGTCTTCAACAAATACTTTGATCTCTCTGTGGAGCATAGGCCTTCAACATATACTTTGATCTCTCTGTGGAGCATAGGTCTTCAACAAATACTTTGATCTCTCTGTGGAGCATAGGTCTTCAACAAATACTTTGATCTCTCTGTGGAGCATAGGTCTTCAACAAACACTTTGATCTCTCTGTGGAGCATAGGCCTTCAACAAATACTTTGATCTCTCTGTGAAGCATAGACCTTCAACAAATACTTTGATCTCTCTGTGGAGCATAGGTCTTCAACAAATACTTTGATCTCTCTGTGGAGCATAGGTCTTCAACAAATACTTTGATCTCTCTGTGGAGCATAGGTTTTCAACATATACTTTGCTCTCTATGTGGAGCATAGGTCTTCAACAAATACTTTGATCTCTCTGTGGAGCATAGGTCTTCAACAAATACTTTGATCTCTCTGTGGAGCATAGGCTTCAACAAACACTTTCAGTTACCTGTGGAGCATAGGTCTTCAGTAAACACTTTCAGTCCCATGTGAAGCTTAGGTCTTCAACAAACACTTTGAACTCCCTGTGGAGCATAGGTCTTAAAAAACATTTTGATCTCCCTGTGGAGCATAGGTCTTCAACAAACACTTTCAGCTCCCTGTGGAGCATGGGTCTTCAACAAACACTTTCAGCTCCCTGTGGAGCATAGGTCTTCAACAAACATTTTCAGCTCCCTGTGGAGCATAGGTCTTCAACAAACACTTTCAGCTCCCTGTGGAGCATAGGTCCTCAACAAACACTATCAGCTCCCTGTGGAGTATAGGTCTTCAACAAACACTTTCAGCTCCCTGTGGAGCATAGGTCTTCAACAAACACTATCAGATCCCTGTGGAGTATAGGTCTTCAACAAACACTATCAGCTCCCTTTGGAGCATAGGTCTTAACAAACACTTTGAGCTCCCTGTGGAGCATAAGTCTTCAACAAACACTTTCAACTCCCTGTAGAGGAGCATAGTTCTTCAATAAACACTTTCAGCTCCCTGTGGAGCATCTAACGGAGAATGGCGTCAATGTGGACATCATCGGCACATATTGCTTTTATTAGGCACCTACGAACTCACTCTGTGAGAACGATGACCTGATACATACCATCATCATCATCGATTGATGAGCAACAGCGACAACCGATGCTATAGTTCAGTTTTCACTCATATATAGCGCGAGAGATCGACTTGATCTGTAGTTTGTTTCTTTCCAACAGATTCGTTACTTATTTTTTCTAAAATTTCGGTTGTAGGTCGTCTCAACATCGATTGGTGGATATGCTCTAGCTGTTTAAAAGTCAATGGAGCGGATAAGGAATATGTTGGCGGCAGCCAACACGATACATCGTGTAACCAACAACAAAAATTCCCACTGATGAACAATTGGTAATAGTCGTAATTTTGTTTCTGTCTAGCTGAGAGTATTACAGGACAGACCCTTTTTTGGAATCCCCAGAGGAAGAGACAAAGAGGAACACTAAAATATTCTTGGAGAAGACAGGCGGAAGCAGAGATGATGATGATGGGGAAGACATGGAATGATCTTAAAAGATTAGCAAGAAACAGAACGGCTTGGACAGTGTTTGTTGACCTATGCTTCACAGGGAGCTGAAAGTGTTTGTTGAAGACATATGCTCCACAGGGAGCTGCTAGTTTTTATTGACGACCAATGCTCCACGGGGAGCTGAAAGTGTTTGTTGAAGACATATGCTCCAGAGAAAGCTGCTAGTTTTTGTTGACGACCAATGCTCCACGTGGAGCTGAAAGTGTTTGTTGAAGACCTATGCTCCACAGGGAGCTTAAAGTGTTTGTTGAAGACTTATGCTCTGTGCTAATGATGTTCCCGTTAGCGTCATTCTTTGTTAGAGTTTATTTAGTGTCGGATAATGATAACAATCTGTTTGGTTTGAATTTTGTTTACATTCCCCATTGTGTACATATTTTGTTTACATTCCCCATTGTGTACATATTTTATTTACATTCCCCAGTGTGCACATATTTTGTTTACATTCCCCATTGTGTACATATTTTATTTACATTCCCCAGTGTGCACATATTTTGTTTACATTCCCCATTGTGTACATATTTTATTTACATTCCCCAGTGTGCACATATTTTGTTTACATTCCCCATTGTGTACATATTTTGTTTACATTCCCCATTGTGTACATATTTTGTTTACATTCCCCAGTGTGCACATATTTTGTTTACATTCCCCAGTGTGTACATATTTTGTTTACATTCCCCAGTGTGTACATATTTTGTTTACATTCCCCAGTGTGTACATATTTTGTTTACCGTCCAGGAGTGTACACACTATTTACTATTATATATACTTACTGTTTACCTTTCTCAGTGTGAAGACATTCTGTTAACTTTCCGGTACGTACACACTTTGTTCACGTTTCCCAATTTGTACAAATTTTGTTTACCCTCCCCAGTTTGTACACATTTGTTTGCCTTCCCTAGTGTGTACACATGGTTTCTACCTAACCAGTGCTTACTAATTTTGTTTTACCTTCCCTGGTGTGTATACACTTTGTTTAAATTCCCCAGTTAGTAAAATGTCTATTTCCCCAGTGTGTACAAATGTTATTTACCATTCACATTGTGTACAAATTGTATTTACCCCCTCCCCAGTGTGTGCATATTTTGTTTTACCTTCTCAGGTGTGTACACATTATGTTTACTCTCGACTGTGTGTACATATTGCGCTTACCTTCCCCGGTGCGTATACATTGTTTCTGCATTCCCAGATGTGTACAAATGTTGTTTACCTTCCCGTTCTATATGCATGTTGTTTACTTTCACCAGTTTGTGCATATTTTGTTTACCCTTCCCAATTGTACACATTTTGTTGCCTTTTCTAGTGTTTAAAAATAGTGTTTACCCTTCCCAGTGTGTACATATGTTTTTTACCCTCCCCAGTGTGTATAAATATTGTTTACCTTCCCCAGTGTGTACAAATGGTGTTTACCTTCCCCAGTGTGTACAAATGTTGTTTACCCTTCCTGACGTGTACAAATGTGGATCTTCCTCCCCAGTGTGTACAGATTTTGTTTAATTTTAACACTGTATACACCTTTGTTTTACCTTTCCCAGTGTGCACACATTTTGTTTACTTTCCCCAGCATGTACAAATGTTGTTTAACATTCCCAGTGTGTACACATCTTATGCACCTTCCTACACAAATGTTGTTTACCCTCCCCGTGCTGACACATTTTGTTTAATTTCTTCAGTGTCTGCACATTGTGTTTACCTTCCCCAGTGTGTACATATTTCGTTTACCCACCTCAGCGTGTACTACCACTACACGTACACTACAATCCCATCCTCCTTGTAGATAGTACTCCGTGTTTACATGTCTAAAAAACCCCTGTTACGCCATTTTTATCCCCTTGTTTCCCGAGGAGCGTCTAGTTGTGTTTGCTCATGTTTTCACACCCTAGTATACATTTCTCTATCTTAGTTGATACACATTTAATTCTTGACCGCCATTCACACCGCCTATTATCATCTTCCCACTTCTGTCACATTTCTCGTCTAATCACGTGACCGGGTTCTTTCCCCCCCCCCCCCCCTCACTTTTCATCACGCCAGCATATGACTTACTGTCTACACACTGGAAGCTTCTGGGTTGTGTCTCAGCTAAGCCTTGCATTATTTATTTTGTAATTCATCATCATCATCATCATTGAGTGCCGTCTCCACATCGAAGGTTGGCTACCATGAATCGCCATTCCACTCTGTCTCTTGTTTTGATGGCGCAGACTGTCACAGGTTGACTTGTCCATCTTTTGATATTACTCGTCCAAGTCTTGGTCTGCCTCTGCCTCTTTTACCTTGTATTTTCCCTTCCAATATTACTTTTATTAGGCTGTTCTGACTTTTAACATGCTCCACAAATTTCATTTGCCTTGTTCTAATTGTTTCGTTCCTAAAACAATAGTTCAAATTTCTCTTCATGGCTTTCTTTGGAATGTCACGTGATGCGGCTCCAATCTCTTTCACAGTGCTCTGCCATATTCGTCTTTCGTGTTCTGTGTTCTGAATATGCCTCATGTGTACCACACACTTTGCTATTTTCGCTTTCTAGGCCGTTGATCATTTCTGATTCTTCCGCCCCATCCACCGTCACAGACTTTTCACTTTTCGGGTTGAACATACCCGGCCGGCGTCATTGTTGTCGAAAACTATATGTTTGCGTGTCGAACCGCGAACACACGACACAAAGAAGAGTATTTTGTAGTTAATTACAATTATTTTTTTAGCTTACTAATTTGTATTAATTATAATTTTTATTATTTTACATTTATTTACATCTTATAATGTAGTAAGTACACCTCCCTTTCGTTTTATCCTTTCATTTCTTATCCCACTTTTTTTTATTTCTCCTTGATCTACTAGTCTCGATCATTCTAGATGTAGCAGTGTTAATCTTCATTCCATTGTCCGTTTGTCTTATACTCAATTTCTGGAGAAGGCCGCATGTAGGCCGAAACGTCGGTATTTTGTTGTTCCTTTTTTGTAAAGCTGTCAACATACCCTGTAGGAATGTACGTTACATCCCACCACTTACTCCTTGCTACCAGCTTTACCGCAGCACTGCAATTATTTCTCTGTTCCCCATGTTTTATTTGCCTACCTCACTATGTATGCATTTTGTTTACCCTCCCCATTGTGTGTGTGTGTGCGTGTGCGTGTGCGTGTGTGTGTGTGTGTGTATTCTTCATTATGGATGCTTACGCAGGTTAAAGGATTGAAATGGCAGGACAAAATCACTGACATAGAATTATGGAAATGTACCAGTCAAATGTCCGTTGATAAAGAGATACAGAGAAGACGATGGCGCTGGATAGGACACACCCACTGCGGAAGCCAACTGAGAGTATTACATAACAGGCCCTTTTTTGGAACACCCAAAAAAAAAAGACAAAGAGGAAGACCAAGGAATTCTTTGAGAAGACAGATGGAAGCAGAGATGAAGATGATGGGGAAGGCATGGAATGATAAAGAAAGGCAAGAAACAGAACGACTTGGAAAGTGTTTGTTGAAGACCTATGCTCCACAAGGAGCTGATAGTGTTTGTTGAAGACCTATGCTCCACAAGGAGCTGATAGTGTTTATTGAAGACCTATGCTCCATAAGGATCTGAAAGTGATTGATGAAGACCTATGCTCCACAAGGAGCTGAAAAGGTAGAAGAAGAAGAACATATATATATATATATATATATATATATATATTGTTTACCCGACCTAATGTGTACACTTTTTATTCTATATGAACCTACATCTTGCAAATACTTTATCTTCCTTAGCACTGGCCGCCTCTCACCTTGTCACATTATTTTGTAAATTTATTGTTTTCACAGACCACATGGACACGATCATCGGACACGATCCAGGACACAGCAAAATAATGACAAGATGTAGCTGATAAAAGTTGGTTGTGGAAATGGTCCGGCACATAAGGGGTCCGATCAATGTTGATCCTCATCATCCTCATCATCGAGTGCCCTCTCCGCATCGAAGGTTGGCTACCATGGAGCGCCATTCCACTCTGTCTCTTGCTTTGATGGTGCAGATTGCCATAGGCTGACTTGTCCATCTTTTGATGTTACTCGCTCATGTTAGTCTTGGTCTGCCTCTGCCTCTTTTACCTTGTATTTTCCCTTCTAATATTACTTTTATTAGACTGTTCTGTCTTTTAACATGACCAAAACATTTCATTTGTCTTGCTCTAATTGTGTTTAGTAGTTCTTTTTTTCATTTTTAGTTGTTTTAAAACTTCTTCGTTTGTTTTCTTTTCTTTCCATCCAATTCTACCTATTCTTCTATAAATCCACATTTCAAAGGCTTCAATTTTCTGTTCTGTTTTCTGGTCTATTGTCCATGTTTCTGCACCATACAGGAATATTGAGAAGATATCAGTAACATTTTGCTATTCTTAGTTTCAACCCTGGTGTTATTTGTTTTGATGTTAGTATATTTTTCATGGCATTGAAATTACTTTTTCCATTCCTATTCTTTTATTTATTTCAGTTGTACATTATGTTGATCCTAGGCTTCAATTATTCCGAATTTTAATGTTAACATTGTCTAACCACCGCTTCCTGAACTATTTCATGGGGAGGAGGGGTAATGTCTAACCACAACCAACTGTATAGAAGGCCCGCGAGTAGAAAGTAAAATGGGAAAACACACCAACTAGCGTGAGGTTGTCACCTATGTGAATTATTGTTGACGTAATGCCACGAGTTGATGCGGGTAGGGTGATTGATGTGGTGGGTCGTAATGGCTTTCTTGATATTCCCGGCTCTTACTGGATTAGTTGGAGTTCATCTATACCAGGCTATGCTGGGAAACTACTATTGCTATACTAGGTCTTCTATATCAGCAAGAGCTACCACTACAGGTAACATGGCAACCCTAGCTTCTGTTAGCCAGACTGTTTTGACGGAAGACAATTACAAAGGAGACCACTAATAAGTAGAACTGCTAGGCCTTGGTCGGATGATGTTGCGGTGACCTTGCTATTGTCATTCTACCCACAACCACCCCTGCTCGCAAAGCTGAAAACGCCACGATAGTCGGAGTGCTTTCACATTTTATTTTCTGCCTGACGGTCATTTATATAGTTGGCTTTCTAACCACCTGAACTTTGACCTTTCTTGAAATCCGAAGCCAGATCATCGGTTGTTTCCGGCGAGAACTATTACCAACGTTGTCCATGGGTTATTTTTAACCCCACTTTTGGCCAACAAATACTTGATCAATGTTCTCTATGGAGTATTTAGCCTCACTTTTGGTCAAAAGTACTTGAAAAATGTTCTCTATGTAGTATTTAGCCTCACTTTTTGGTCAAAAGTACTTGAACAATGTTCTCTATGGAGCACATTAGCTTCATTTTGGCCAACAATTTCTTTACCAATGTTCTCTATGGAGTACATTAGCTCCATTTTGGCCAACAATTTCTTGACCAATGTTCTCTATGGAGTACATTAGCTCCATTTTGGCCAACAAGTTCTTGAACAATGTTCTCTATGGAGTACATTAGCTCCATTTTGGCCAACAAGTTCTTGACCAATGTTCTCTGTGGAGTACTTTAGCTCCATTTTGGCCAACAATTTCTTGACCAATGTTCTCTGTGGAGTACGTTAGCCCAACTTTTGGACAGTAAGTACTTGGCCAAATTTTTTCTGAATTATTTTAGTCTCACTTTTGCCCAACAACCACTAGATCTATTTTATTCATGGATTATTGCTAGTTCCACCTTTGACCAACAGATACTAGGCCAATTTTATCCGTGGATTACTTTTAGTCCCACTTTTAGTCAACAATCACTTGATCAATTTTATTCATATTTTATTCCTGGTCCCACCTTTGACAAACTATCACTATACCAATTTTATCCATGGAATGCGTTTAGTCCCACTTTTGACCAACAATCACTAGACCACATTTTATCCATGGATTACTTCTAGACCCACATTTGACCAACTATCACTAGACCAATTTTATCCATGGATTACTTCTTCTAGACCCACCTTTGATCAACAATAACTAGACCAAATTTTATCCGTGGATTACTTCTAGACCCACCTTTGACCAACAATCACTAGACGAATTTTATCCATGGATTACTTCTAGACCCACCTTTGACCAACAATCGCTAGACCAATTTTATCCATGAATTACTTCTAGACCCACCTTTGACCAACAATCACTAGACCAATTTTATCCATGAATTACTTCTAGACCCACCTTTGATCAACAATAACTAGATCAAATTTTATCCGTGGATTACTTTTAGACCCACCTTTGACCAACAATCACTAGACCAATTTTATCCGTGGATAATTTCTAGCACCACTTTTGACCAACACACATTTGACCACTGTTGTCTCTTGCATACCCCAACTTTTGACCAACACACTTTTGACCACTGTTGTCTCTTCAATACTCCCACTTTTGACCAACACACATTTGACCACTGCTCTTGAATACCCCACTTTTGACCAACACACATTTGACCACTGTTGTCTCTTGAATACCCCCCACTTGTGACCAACAAGTACTTGACCACTGTTGTCTCTTGAACACCCCACTTTTGACCAACAAGTACTTGACCACTGTTGTCTCTTGAATACCCCCACTTTTGACCAACAAGTACTTGACCAATGTTGTCTCTTGAATACCCCCATTTTTGACCAACAAGTACTTGACCAATGTTGTCTCTTGAATACCCCCACTTTTGACCAACAAGTACTTGACCACTGTTGTCTCTTGAATGCCCCACTTTTGACCAACAAGTACTTGACCACTGTTGTCTCTTGAATACCCCCACTTTTGACCAACAAGTACTTGACCACTGTTGTCTCTTGAATACCCCCACTTTTGACCAACACACATTTGACCAATGTTGTCTCTTAAATACCCCCACTTTTGACCAACAAGTACTTGACCAATGTTGTCTCTTGAATACCCCCACTTTTGACCAACAAGTACTTGACCACTGTTGTCTCTTGAATACCCCCACTTTTGACCAACAAGTACTTGAGACCAATGTTGTCTCTTGAATACCCCCACTTTTGACCAACAAGTACTTGACCACTGTTGTCTCTTGAATACCCCCACTTTTGACCAACACGTACTTGACCACTGTTGTCTCTTGAATACCCCCACTTTTGACCAACAAGTACTTGAGGCCAATGTTGTCTCTTGAATACCCCCACTTTTGACCAACAAGTACTTGACCACTGTTGTCTCTTGAATACCCCCACTTTTGACCAACAAGTACTTGACCACTGTTGTCACTTGAATACCCCCACTTTTGACCAACAAGTACTTGACCAATGTTGTCTCTTGAATATCCCCACTTTTGACCAACACGCATTTGACCACTGTTGTCTCTTGAATACCCCCACTTTTGACCAACAAGTACTTGACCACTGTTGTCTCTTGAATACCCCCACTTTTGACCAACAAGTACTTGAGGCCAATGTTGTCTCTTGAATACCCCCACTTTTGACCAACAAGTACTTGACCAATGTTGTCTCTTGAATACCCCCACTTTTGACCAACAAGTACTTGACCACTGTTGTCTCTTGAATACCCCCACTTTTGACCAACACGTACTTGACCACTTTTGTCTCTTGAATACCCCCACTTTTGACTAACAAGTACTTGACCACTGTTGTCTCTTGAATACCCCCACTTTTGACCAACAAGTACTTGACCACTGTTGTCTCTTGAATACCCCCACTTTTGACCAACAAGTACTTGACCACTGTTGTCTCTTGAATATCCCCACTTTTGACCAACACACATTTTACCAATGTTGTCTCTTGAATACCCCACTTTTGACCAACAAGCACTTGACCACTGTTGTCTCTTGAATACCATCACTTTTGACCAACAAGTACTTGACCACTGTTGTCTCTTGAATACCCCCACTTTTGACCAACAAGTTCTTGACCACTGTTGTCTCTTGAATACCCCCACTTTTGACCAACAAGTACTTGACCACTGTTGTCTCTTGAATACCCCCACTTTTGACCAACAAGTTCTTGACCACTGTTGTCTCTTGAATACCCCCACTTTTGACCAACAAGTACTTGACCACTGTTGTCTCTTGAATACCCCCACTTTTGACCAACAAGTACTTGACCAATGTTGTCTCTTGAATACCCCCACTTTTGACCAACAAGCACTTGACCACTGTTGTCTCTTGAATACCCCCACTTTTGACCAACAAGTACTTGACCACTGTTGTCTCTTGAATACCCCCACTTTTGACCAACAAGCACTTGACCACTGTTGTCTCTTGAATACCCCCACTTTTGACCAACAAGTACTTGACCACTGTTGTCTCTTGAATACCCCCACTTTTGACCAACAAGTACTTGACCACTGTTGTCTCTTGAATACCCCCACTTTTGACCAACAAGCACTTGACCACTGTTGTCTCTTGAATACCCCCACTTTTGACCAACAAGTACTTGACCACTGTTGTCTCTTGAATACCCCACTTTTGACCAACAAGCACTTGACCACTGTTGCCCGTGAAGTTCAAGCCCCGATTTTTATTTTTTTATTTTTTATTTTTTTTTGCCAAAAGTAATTAACCGAAACATTAATAGAAAAGTACACAGAAGTAAACAAACCAACATATGCCTGCTTCATAGACTACACTAAAGCTTTTGATAGAGTACACCACAAACAACTTATAGAATGCCTAATAGAGATACATCTAGATGACATGGACATACGACTAATATGTAATCTATACTGGAAGCAAACAGCAATAATAAAATATGACAAACAGAACTCTACACCCATTGATATAAAACCCCTACTGTTTATTACATACATGGACCATATATGCAAGCTAGCCAACCCATCAGAGACAGAGGAGATCATCGAGCTTTTATTTGCAGACGATCAGGCACTAATACATGAAACAATAGAAGACCTACAGGAACACTTAAACAAACTCAACATCTCAGGCACAAAATACAACATGAAAATCAACATTAATAAAATAGAAGTCATGAATGTCGCCAAAAATAAACAGAACATCGACATAACTATAGAAGGCAGACAACTAAAACAAGTAGAGGAATTGAAATACCTAGGAAGCCTAATGACAAACGATAATTCTCAAACAACAGAGATAGAATCAGGAAGCAACAAAGCTTGTCAAATCATTGGACAGTTATCACCACTATTGTCCAACATGGAAATAACTCTGGAGGCAAAACGAGCACTATACAATACAATCTTCATCCCAACGTTGTGCTACCAATGCCAGACCTGGACCCTAGATGCAAGAACAATAAGAAAAATAATCTCTACAGATATGAAATGTGTTAGATGAATCACAGGAAACAGTCTAAGAGATAAGATCAAAAATGAAGAACTGAGAAAAAAGCTAGGAAAAGCCCCCGCCTTAGAATATGTAAGGAAACTACAGATAAAATGAGTTGGCCACGTGACAAGGCAGAAAGAACAAAACACAACACAACGAGCCTTCAACAAACGTTGTGAGAACACCAAACCCAAGGGTCTTCTTCTTCTACCTTTTAGCTCCCAGTGGAGCATAGGTCTTCAACAAACACTTTCCAAGTCGTTCTGTTTTTTGCAATTCTTTTAAGATCATTCCATGTCTTCCCCATCATCTTCATCTCTGCTTCAATCTGTCTTCTCCAAGAATTCCTTAGTCTTCCTCTTTGTCTTTTCCCCTGGGGATTCCAAAAAAGGGCCTGTTGTGTAATACTCTCAGTTGGTTTCCGTAGTGTGTGTCCTATCCATCGCCATCGTCTTCGCTGTATTTCTTTATCCACTGGTATTTGACCGGTACATTTCCATAATTCCACGTTTGTGACTTTGTCCTGCCATTTCCATCCCTTTATTCTGCGCAAGCATCCATTAATGAAAGTCTGTACCTTCGTGATTGTCAATTTTGTTATTCTCCATGTTTCACAGCCATATAATAGAACCGACTTAACATTGGAGTTGAAAATTTGTATTTTTGTATTTAGCCTAATTTCTTTGGATTTCCATATTGTTTCCCAGTGCAATGAAAGCTCCTCTTGCTTTTGATATCCTTATTTTGGTATCGTTTTCTGTTCCTCCCTCTTTATCTATATTACTGCCCAGATATATATAAGATTGTACGTCTAGTAGAGGTATTTCTCCTAGTTTTATTTGGTTATTGCCAACTGCATTAATTCTCATAATGTTGGTCTTATCTCTATTAATCTTTAGTCCTAGCTGTTGTGATCTCTCATCTAATATACTCATTTTATCTTGCATCTGTTGGTGGCTGTGTGATAGGAGAGCTATGTCATCAGCAAAGTCTAAATCATCAAGTTGTTTGGTCAGTGACCACTGGATCCCATTTCTGTTGTTTTGAGTTATTTTCATAATCCAATCTATGGCCAGTAGAAAGAGAAATGGAGACAGAAGGCATCCTTGCCTTACTCCTGTTCTTATTTCAAATGCTTCTGTAAGCTGTCCTTCATGCACCACACTACATTTTGTTCCTTCATACATTGTTTTTATCAGGTTAATAAACTTTATGGGGATTCCATAATGACTCAGCAACTTCCAAAGCATTCTTCTGTCTAAACTATCAAATGCCTTTTCGTAATCTATGAATCCAATATAAAGTGGGGATTTTAGTTCTAAACTTTGTTCAACTATTATACGTAGAGTATTTATTTGATCAGCACATGATCTGTTCTTCCTAAAACCTGCTTGTTCATCTCTCAAGTGTTTCTCTATAGCCTCTTTTAGTCTCTCCAGAATGATTCTGCCTAATATTTTTCCTGGCACTGATAGTAGCATAATTCCCCTATAATTTGTGCACTCCTGTAAACTTCCTTTCTTTGGTAGTTTGATCATATAACCTTCTCTCCAGTCTTTAGGTATTTCTTCCCTCTCCCAAATTTTATCCAATAGATTATGTAACATCTTGGTAGAGGTGATAATATCTGCTTTGATGGCTTCCGAAGGAATTTCATCTGGTCCTGTGGCTTTACCATCTTTTAACAGTTTGATGGCTTTCATTATTTCTTCTTTGCTTGGTTTTCCGCAGTTAACGTGTAATTCTTCTTCTGCTAGTAGTATATCTGGAGGATTATTTGAGCCAGGTCTGTTCAAAAGTTCTTCAAAGTGCTCCTTCCATCTCTCCATTTGTTCCTTTATATTACTAAGCAGATTTCCTTTCTTATCTTTGATTAAGGCGTTGATCTGTTTGTATTTTCCACCTAATTTCTTTGTGCTGTTGTACAGTTCTTTCATATTCCCTTTATTTGCTGCTTCTTCTGCCTCTTTAGCTAATTCATCTATATATTTCCTCTTATCCCTTTTAATGCATCTTCTCACTTTTTTGTTCACCTCTGTGTAAGCTTCCTGTGTCTTGGCTTTATTACTTCTTGTTTTGCTTTTATTTATGTCTGCTTTCTTGTTCTTTCTTTCTTTAATTTTATCCAGGGTCTCTGCTGTCATCCATGCCTTATTCTGGCGTTCTCTTTTCCCCAGTGTTTCTTCGCATGTCTCTTTCCATATATTTTTTACCTGTTTCCAATGATCTTCTATATTTATTGTATTTTCTAGTTGTTGGAGGACTTGGTATTTGTTTGATATTGTGACTGCGAATTTATCTTTAATTCCTTGTTCTTTAAGAAACCCTACATTGAAATACGTTCTGCCCTTATTCGTTGTAGTATACCTTTTTAATTTAATTTTAAGTTTGGCTAACAGCAGATGATGATCAGAAGCTATATCTGCCCCTCTATATACTTTTACATCCTGTAAGGATGACTTAAACTTATTATTAATACATATGTGATCAATTTGATTTTCCGTTCTATGATCTGGTGACACCCATGTAGCTTTGTGTATTCTTTTATGTTGGAATATTGTTCCTCCTAGGCTCATTTGATTAAGGGCGCAGAAATTCACAAATATCTCTCCATTCTCGTTTATATCCCCAAGTCCATGTTTTCCCATAATCTCTTCGAAGCCTCTGTTGTCTGATCCTACCTTAGCATTTAGGTCTCCCATCAAGATTATAATATCCTTGGCTCGTCTTGCATCCATCTGCCATTGTAGCTGTTTATAAAAATCATCTTTAACTGAGTCATCTTTATCGTTGGTTGGTGCATGGATGAACACCTGGTTATTACCAATTAACGAAAAAAAAACTGCATACACAATTTTCAGCCTTTCAAGAAACACACTCTCTGCAAACTTGAAAATAAAAGACCATACACTCCCTATTTACCAAAACCCAACATATCTTGGCGTCACCATGAATCGCAGAATGACTTGGAAAACCCAAGGGTAGACCACGAAAAAAATGGGTCGATGGAATATTAGAAGCACTAGGAAACATAACAGCAGCAGAGGCGAACAGAAGAGCAAAAGACCGCAAATTATATCTCCCCTCGACGCTGAAAGGCAGATGAGGAAGGAAAAAAAGAAGAAGATTGAAATAAAAAGAGGAGTAAGCATGGATGCATCCTATCACCAAGCTTGTTCAATCTATTCATTGAGCAAATCTTTAAAAACATCACAGAGATGCCAGGCCTTAACATTAATGGAAAGAGAATCAATAACCTATGATATGCTGATGATAGATACTGTTCTACTAGCAGAAAATCCTAAAGATCTACAACAATTAACTAATGAAATAAACATGACAAGCAAAAAATATAGACTAGATATAACTATCGAAAAGACTAAAACTATGATCATACACAATGAAAATACTCAAAACCCACAAGTGGATATCACAATTGAAGGAATAGACCTGGAGACAGTTCAGAACTACAACTACCTTGGACATACTATAACCAGTGATGGAAATTGCACAATTGAAATAAACAAAAAAATAGGAACGACAAAAAGTAATTTTAATGCCATGAAAAATATTCTAACATCAAAACAAATAACACCAGGGCTAAAACTAAGAATAGCAAAATGTTATATCTTCTCAATATTCCTATATGGTGCAGAAACATGGACATTAGACAAGAAAACAAAACAGAAAATTGAGGCATTTGAAATGTGGATACATGGAAGAATAGGTAGAATTGGATGGAAGGAAAAGAAAACAAATGATGAAGTCTTAAAACAACTAAAAATGAAAAGAGAACTACTAAACACAATTCAAACAAGACAAATGCTATTTTTGGGCCATGTCAAAAGACACAACAGCCCACTAAAAGTAATCTTGGATGGGAAAATACAAGGCATACCGAGACTAACATGGACGAGTAACATCAAAAGATGGACAAATCAGCCTAGGCAACTTTCACCATCAAAGCAAGAGATAGAGTGGAATGGCGCTCCATGGTAGCCAACCTTCGTTGCGGAAATGGCACCCGATGATGATGACTTGACCGGTGTTTCCGTAGTGTGCTTTGAGCCCAACATTTGCACAAAAGATTCACACATGACCTTAACTGGCAGCTGCTGACTAAGTTGTTTACAGAGGACCTCTTGATAAACGTGCAACACTTTCTCTGACCTTTCTGTATCGCCTGGCAGGACTGATAATCTGAAGCTAACCTTAGCAGACTGGCAACAATTTATGCAACAGAGTACACTCGCCCTTGTCATGTTTATTTAAGTGCACGCTACATTGCCTACACTTCATCTTTATTCACATTTAGAACACAAAAAGGCGGTCAACGTTTGTCAGTTAACAAAATATCAAGGAAGAAAAGAGCCTTGACTTAGAAATGAATGAAGAGAATGTTGATCGTAGGGTTTATTTTTGTAAGTTGCACTCGCAGCTTATGAAAGCAGAAAGAACTGGTTGCAAGCCTAAACAAATGGAAAAGTATGTGAAGATATAAGTAATGAGGAATTTCTCGGATGAAGGCCATGGTGATTATATTTGGTGATGAGATTTCTTCTTCAGTGTTCAAGTTTTTTTTTATTCTTAGAAATATACTCTTTGTCATCTTTCGCGATGGAGGGGTAAGAACATTGGTTTGTTATGGTTATGGTTATGGTTATGTAGCAGTGATTACAGAGTGGAAGATAAGATGGGAGTGTGGGGTAGAAGTTGAGGAAAGAGGGAGAAAGGTGAACTAAATAGAATCATTGAGTCCACGGGGAAATGTGATTAGTAGTAAAGAGAGCAGAGACATCATGTAGCACGGGGAGAATAAGACGCAGTTAGGAGTGAGGCAGAAATGTAAGACGGGGTATGATTGGTTGGAAGGGGAGAATTAGAAAAAAGGATAAGTTAGAAGGTCATTCGAGATAGAACGATGGCTCAGTACGGACAGTTGTGGTATTGGCAACTGGTACCGTGAGCATGGTTAGTTGGTCACATCTGGATGGTAGAGTCAGTGGTGTGTGCGACAGTTGCGCAGAAGCAAACTTATTCCCGGAGAGTGCTATGTAGAGTTGTGTGTAGACTAGAGAGACTAAGTATGATGTTAACGTATAGTTGTGCCGTGCAGCAGCAATGAACAATTAAGGGACAGTGAACGAGATAGTTTCACAGAGTTCTTGTTTAAGACTAAGTATGATGTTAAATTATAGTTGTGCAGTGTAGTAGCGATGGCCAAATTAGGGACAGTGAAAGAGATAGTTTCACAGAGTTCATGCTTAAGACTAAGATGATGTTAACTGATAGTTGTGCAGTGTAGCAGCAATGAACAATTTAGGGACAGTGAACGAGATAGTTTCACAGAGTTCATGCTTAAGAAGAAATCTGAAAGCAGAAGACAGTTGTGCAGGGTGGCAACAACGACCGATCTAGGAATTGTGAGCGAAATAGTGGCTCAGAGTCATGCTCCATAAGAAGTAGGATATGATAGTGCAGTGTGCAATTCAGCTGCACGAACACTTGAGGTAACGGTAAGCGAAAAAGAATCGCAGAGTCATGTTCGCCCCTGAGGGGCTATGTTTAGGAGATATGAATCTCCGAAACACGCCAGTGTAGACGAGTTGTGTGAGATAGCTATCGCCAACTTAGCGCGAAGCAAGGAGGATACTATTATGAAATAGTGGTGAAATTCAGAGACAACAATTATTCAGGCGAAGGTCCCGCGCATTGGCATGAAAAGGGCCCAACGGTGGGGAGTCGGTCCATAATAAGGTCACCAGGTGTCTGGTGGCTTGGAAAGAGTGGTGCAGTTGCAAAGATACTACCATTCTTAGACAACACAGGGTGACGCCTTGTGGTTACCAGGCAAGGTGTGCAAGGTCGGTAATTTACATACTGTCATTGTGATTGTGTAACTTGTGAGGGAGGTTAACTTTCAGTCATTAAACCTCGAGTGTGTGTTTACATGGTGTTACTTGAGTGCTTCCTAGAATACGATCTGTACTTGTCTGTGCCTAGAGAAGAACGACGACTGGGAAGGGCCACCACGCCAGGCCCAAGGGAACACGACGGTCGCAACAACGAAGCAGCGCAGAGTACAAGGGTATACGATCATTACTGACGGACACGTGTGTGTCCGGGCTACAGAATCTCGAGTCCAATCCAGCACACTCGGTCCAGGGCTGATCCGGGGTCAGGCCGAACTGTTCCCGTCTGGCTCCTTGCTAGCAGCTTTACCGCAGCATTGCAATTATTTGCCTGTTCCCTACTCTCAACATTCTTCTATAAAACCACATTTCTACAGACTCCAGTGATTTTCTTGTCCATGATTCGCATCCATATGTTAAGACCGGCTCTATATAACATTTAAGAACTCTTTTTTTTGTTTCTATTGTCAAAAATGGATTGCATAGTATCTTCCTCATTTTTTGGAAAGCTGCTTTTGCCTGAGCCATTCTGCATCTCACCTCTGTTGTACATCTTCCGTCTGAGGTTAACAAAGTTCCCAAATATTTAAATTCATTTACCTGTTTTAATATTGTTCCACTTCTCTTTCTTTTGCACTAAGGTGATGTATTTTTCTATGTTGTTACCATTACCTCTGTCTTTTTGCTATTAAATCTGAGCCCTTTATTTTTGTTTTCCTTCACTATAATGTCCAACATTTCTTGTAACTCATTTTTGCTCTTAGCGATTAAGACTGTATCATCAGCATACCTTAGATTATTTATATTATGACCTCCAATTATTATTCCAGGCATGTCCCTTATGGATCTTAAAATAATCTCACTATAAATATTAAACAAATCTGGTGACAGCACACAACCTTATCTAACACCCTGTTTTATTTGTTGAAGCATTCCCAATTGGTTTCCAGTTCTTATAGCCGCTGTTTGTTGCTAGTACATGCTTGTCCTTACATGACGACTAAATGACTAGACATTATAGTGAAAGAAAGCAAAAATAAAGGATTCAGCCTTAATAGCAAAAAGACACAAGTAAATGGTAACAACAAAGAAAAAGACATCACCACAGTGCAAAATAAAGACAAGTGGAATAATATTAAAACAGGTAAATGAATTTAAATATTTGGGAACTTAGTTAACCTCAGACGGAAGATGTACAAAAGAGGTGAGATGCAGAATTGATCAGGAAAAAGCAGCTTTCCAAAAAATTAGGAAGATACTATGCAATCCATTTTTGACAATCGAAGCAAGAAAAAGAGTTGTTAAATGTTATGTAGAGTCAGTCTTAACAGATGGATGTGAATCATGGACAATAGGACAACAAAGAAGAAAATCACTGGAGTCTGTAGAAATGTAGTTTTACAGAAGAATGTTGAGAATACCGTGGACAGCTAAGAAGAGTAATGAAAACGTTATGAAAGAGGCCAAAGCAAAAAGAGAGCTAATTTCCAATATTAGGGAGAAACAATCATCATTTTTTGGCCATGTAATGAGAAGAGAACAACTGGAATATATTGTAATAACTTGAAAAATTGAGGGACGAAGAGATAGAGGAAAGCAAAAAGTAAAAAATACCAGAATGCTTAAGAGAATGGCTTGGCAGAAGGTCAACAACAGAAATGATAAATAACTGTCGAGATCGAAAATTGTGGAGAGACATGATCACCTAAGTCAGCAGGCCCGGTACTTGATGATGATGGTGAAATGACTAGACAGTTTTCTCCATAATCCACCTGTAAAAGAACGTTAATTAAGTGGGCATAGATACGTTCTGTGGCGGTTTACATTAGAACTGTGATAACTGCTTTTCGCCCCAAACATCCGACTTCTGCGTTATATCTTTTAGCTCATAGTAACCTTCCCTCTCTATCCCTAGGAGGAAGATGCATGTTTTACAGCACTCAAAAAAACGACAAATAAACAAAAACAGAAAAAAGAACAATTGAGTGGCAGTGTTCCCTATCGTTCTGCTTCTCGTGGCAAGGCGCAGTGCCATGGAATACGGGTTCGATCCTGCTTCGGGCCATATTTTTTTTTTCTGTTGTTTATTTGTCATTTTTCTGAGTGCTGTAATACATACCTCTTCCTCCTATGATTCGCTGAATTATCGCCTTGGAAGGTTTCCTCTATAATAAATTCATGTATTATTATTTGTCTCCTCTCTCTAGCAGGACATGACTAGACTGTTTAGTCTGTTACTAGAGGCACCTTGGAGAGATGCAGTTCGGTCTGGTTAGTTCTGGTGTACTACCATCAGCTCTGGTTCGCTAACAGCTTTCAGCTCTTTGCTGAACGGCGCCCCTTGCCCTCCCCATCTTTCTCCTTCGCTATTTCAACGCGAGAGTTCACGAGGTGAACGACCGTGACAAATATATCAGGGAAAAATACACGAGAGGAAAATTAAAAGCGACCTGACGAAGAACAGGCAAGGTCAAAATATACATTGAGGGTAGGCTTTGAGAAATCGTACAAAAGAATTTGTTGCTGCCCTATTAGACACAACAAGAAATGTTCAGCATGAATTGTTTTATTGATCTCTACGTTCAATGGCACGGAAATGGAAACCACGGGTTGCGTTTTTGTGGGATGAAACACTTTACCAGATAGGTTCCCACCTGGAACCCACAGGGCTAGAGTTAACAAGAAGACCTAGAGGCGCATGGAAGTGAAAAATTTAGAGAGAGACAACAAAGATTAATAGAAAAAAAAAGGTTTGAGAGTCCTCGTTAACAACCTATGCCCTATTGGAGAGTCGAAAAGGCAAAAACAAAATAGAATAACATAAGTTAGAATAGAATAGAATAGAATAGAATAGAACATTGACCTACTCTATCTATATTCATATGGCGGGAATGCACCAGGCCATAGAAAGCAAAAACCTCAGAGACAATAAATAACAAAAGGAGCTAGGACCTGGCTGAACTCTTAGATCAGTAGTTTTCAGCCTGTTAGTTTGGGGTACTGTTGTCTTAAATTAGTGTCAGCATCATCAAGTACCGTGCCTACTGGCGTAGGTGATCATGTCTCTCCACAATTTTCGATCTCGGCAGCTATTTATCATTTCTGTTGTTGACCTTCTGCCAAGTCATTCTCTTAAGCTGTCTGTTATTTTTTCTCTTTGCTTCCCTCTATCTCTTCGTCCCTCAATTTTTCCAGTTGTTACAATATACTCCAGTTGTTCTCTTCTCATTACATGGCAAAAAAATGATGATTGTTTTTTCCTAATATTGGAAATTAGTTCTATTTTTGCTTTGACCTCTCTTAGAACTTTTTCATTACTCTTCTTAGCTGTCCTTAGTACTCTCAACATTCTTCTGTAAAACCACATTTCTACAGACTCCAGTGATTTTATTTTCTGTTGTCCTATTGGCCATGATTCGCATCCATATGTTAAGACTGGCTCTACATAACATTTAAGAACTCTTTTTCTTGTTTCTATTGTCAAAAATGGATTGCATAGTATCTTCCTCATTTTTTGGAAAGCTGCTTTTGCCTGAGCCATTCTGCATCTCACCTCTTTTGTACATCTTCCGTCTGAGGTTAACAAAGTTCCCAAATATTCAAATTCATTTACCTGTTTTAATATTTTTCCTTCTACTTGTCTTTATTTTGCACTGCGGTGATGTCTTTTTCTTTGTTGTTACTTTACCTCTGTCTTTTTGCTATTAAGGCTGAGTCCTTTATTTTTGCTTTCCTTCACTATAATGTCCAACATTTCTTGTAACTCATTTTCACTCTTAGCGATTAAGACTGTATCATCAGCATACCTTAGATTATTTATATTATTACCCCCAATTGTTATTCCAGGCATGTCCCTTATGGATCTTAAAATAATCTCACTATAAATATTAAACTAATCTGGTGACAGCAAACAACCTTGTCTAACACCCTGTTTTATTTATTGAAACATTCCCAATTGGTTTCCAGTTCTTATGGCCGCTGCTTGTTGCCAGTACATGTTCTTTATTATTCTTAGATTTTTGCTGTCTACGTTTATGCTTTCTAAAATTTTGATTATTTCTTGGTGCTTTACTTTGTCAAATGCCTTGGTGTAATCTATGAAACATAGGTATAAATCTGTTTTCACCTCTATGGCTCTTTCTACTAAAGATCTTATGATGTAAATGGCATTGCTTGTTCCCTTATCTCTAACAAAACCACACTGTTCATCGCTAATTTCTGGGCTGATTTTGTTTCGCACTCTTCGCATGATGATTCTTAGTAATATCTATGTGACTCATAAGGCTTATTGTGCGATGATCATCGCATTTAATCGCACCCGATTTCTTTGGTAGGGCTATGAATATTGATTTGAGCATGTCGTCTGGTATATATCCGCTGTTGTAGATATCATTCAATATTTTTGTTTAATTTCTATTTCAAAATCACCCATGGCTTCAATCTCTTCTTTAGTTAAATTAGTGTAGTTAAAAAATAAAATATAGTCCTTTATTTTTGCTTTCCTTCATGTCATGAAGGAGACTTCTAATAGTAAAGCCGAAATGCTTGTTCTGTTGTTGCAAATTTATCTTTTATAAAAATAGCCCATAATGAGTTAGTTGTACCCACACAAATTTATCTTTTATAAAAATAGCCCATAATGAGTTAGTTGTACCCACACAAATTTATCATTATTATTGAAAAAAATAGTTTATTCTTGAGTTGCTTTGTCACAATTATATCTTTATTCTTAAAAATAAAATAGTTTATTCTTGAGTTGCATTGTCACACAGTTATCTTATAAAAACAAACCAAAAGTGTCTTTTAATTGACACAAACGTATTGTTATAACAAAAACCGAACTCGCTTTTAGAAGCTTTGTAGCATGAAACGTAATGTATACAAATTATTGGCATTTATGTGCACCTTCTATTTGAACCATGTTTAATTAAAACGAAATAATTCAAACCAAAATCAGGTCTTTACAATGAGATCCAGACTAACGTAAAGAAACGTCTGTATCCGTAAAGAAACGTCTGACTACCGTAAAGAAACGTCCTACTAACGTAAAGACTCGTCTAACTACAATAAAGAATAGTTTTGCAACCGTAAATAAAATGTCTAACTACCGCAAAGAAATGTCCTGCTAATGTAAAGGAACGTCTAACTACCGGAAGGAA